>SSNR01000020.1:1009320-1150570 GCA_006937965.1 Callopanchax toddi | reverse complement strand
TATATATATATATATATATATATACACGTGGAAACAAAACCTCTTAGAAATGCATGTAAAAAAACTCTTAGGTTTCCATGTGTGTATGAGAGGTTTTGTTTATTACATCTATGAGAGGTGATTTATAAAATTGTCCCTGGTGGCCCCTCATACATATGGTTGTTTCAGTGCTATGTTCTGATTGGTTTTGAAGATGATGGAATTGGTACTTTATTTGACAACTTTATTTAAAATGAACTGTGATTTCATCTAATTGTTGTTTCAGTCAGATTTTTCTACGTGGAGATTATTAAGATCAGAATCAGTGAACAAATTGTTCATTTTTCACACAGTTAAGCCCAAACTCTCACGTCATCACCCATTCTTCCTCGTTACCATGGTGACCTAACCACGCTAAAGAAATTATCCTTTGTGATTCTGGAAACTCCAAATTTCAGGAATATCTGGGTTCGTAGTACAGCCATCAGATTAGTAACTTGTAGTCACAACAATTCTGTGTTTTTTTTTCTGGTAGAAATCTTTAACCTGCTGGAGGTCATGTGGTCCAACAGTTCATTCTAACATAGTAACCATATACAACACAACACTGGGCAAATGCATGTGAACCTTTAAGGATTCCCTTCAATTTTAAAACTGGAACAAAAATACATATAAAGTACACTAAATATTTATTCATTTGACAGCATTATAACTAAATGAAAGAAGCATTTCAGCTACATTATTTTCTCTTTAAAAAACTTCACACATTTTAATACCAGAACTCAAAAATTCTTGAAACGATCTTGCAGTTGGTTCCTCATTTATTGAGAAAAACAAAGAGAAACACCAAGCTGCATCTGTCATGTGACTAGCTCCATTTTATATTGTTTAAGATTTACTAGACAGGGATTTATTGCATGTTCTTTTAATTCTAGAACAGAATAAACAACAAAAACAAAAGGTGGATTTCCAAGAACAGCGGTTTGTTTGCAATATCATTCTTTCCTTATTGAAGCTCTGAGCTTGAACATGTGAGTAAAAGTTCAAATTAGAACTAGATTTACACAAATCCTATTAAATAGCAATAAAACAAGTCATAGAAAAATGTACCTGCTTCTTTAAAGTTTAATTGGAGATGGTGGAGACGTTGTTCAGATGGTTTTCCATGACAGAAACAGGCTTGCAGAAACACACGTGAGGTCAGAAAGCCGTCCATATTTGGACACAGTGGATTCTCTGTGCGAGGGAGATGATCTGAATGTAAATCTGCCTCAGCAGGACCTTAGTGTCCAAGGCTTTTATCGTTGTTTCATGGACACGCAATAATGCACAACATCTAGTACTGCAAATGAAGCACAAAACATCCTGCTTGATTACATATTGTTTAATTTGCTGAATTTAAATTTATGTTTCCTTTTTTTTTGCTGTGCATTTAGAAATTTGGCACTGAGCTGATCTATGACCTGCTGTCATCTCTGTCCACCCATCTCCTCTCTAACTACTGTATCAGCAACACAGCAAGACATTAGTCGTGATCATGCATCAGCAGCTGAAGGGGTATCTGGTTATGTAATCGGTCTTCAGCGCTGCTCCAGGAGCTCAAACTGCTGCATGCATACGTCCTGGAGTGACCTGAAGGAGAGGGTTGAGCAAATTTAGGAAAATATTAAGCAGCTCATTCTCCTGAAAGTTTTGAAAAATGAGAAAGAAGTGTTACATATTTATGAGACACAAAAGAAAGTGTACTCCTGTATTTGCCACCTGAAAATGACACTTTTATTACCTTTTCCTCATATTGAACCACTTTGGCGTTGCTTTAAAGGACTCAGAGGGGTGGTATTGTGCTGCATTAATCATAAGCAAATTTCAAAGTATTAAACAGTTTTTGCTGTGATGGAACAGGAAACTTTGCATAAAAGTAGAATCATAAGCTCAGAATACAGCCAATATCCCCTCAGGTGTTGTTTATGTGAATCTTTAAAGACTGATGAAAAGTCTCATTCAAGTTCTAAGAGTCATGCTTTCTCAAGATCACATGATGACAATGTCATTAGCTTGTAATAATAAATATTATTATTTGACTTAAAATGTGCATTGAGCAACTTCATTGCATTTTTTTAGGTTATACAAATACAGGTATTAAAATTGGAAGGATATAATGAAAGATAGAAGAATTATAGCAACAGGAGGACTGGATTAAAAGCAATGAGATCCATCAGTCTCAGAAAGCAAATATCAGATGGATTTCTACAACGAAGGTCAGCAAATCTCCACACCGATAAAATGACATAAACAGAAAAATTGCAATAGCTGTCAATTTTACAGATTCTGAGCTAAGATTTGGTTTGTTAGTAAAACTTTCTCTGGGTAAATAATCAAGATTTTGAGATATTGCACAGTTTAAAAAAAAAAAATAATTTGACAAAAATTACAATAACTGTTTCTCAAGATAAATCCCTGTAAAGAATGCTTGGTCTTTAATTTTATTATTCACTTTACCAGGCAATGCTCAGTTATCTGATTAATGTGTCACTAACATTCAACATGTTAGAGACATGGTAGAATAAAATGTGTAACTCAGGCCTCCTTAAATAATTCAACACCTAAAATCATCCATAAACACTTAAAGCTGAAGTCAGGAGTATTTTTGATGTATCAAAGTTTTCTAAATGTTTCAAATTTAGTTCTAAACTATGATGTAGTCACATTTGTTATTCTTCTGAAGACCCTCCATTGTCCCATAGACCTCTATGAATTCACACTGACTGA
Source organism: Callopanchax toddi (assembly GCA_006937965.1). NCBI lineage: Eukaryota > Metazoa > Chordata > Actinopteri > Cyprinodontiformes > Nothobranchiidae > Callopanchax > Callopanchax toddi. Next base: position 1,147,822 of record SSNR01000020.1, on the reverse strand, counting down.
TGAATCTTTTAAGCCAGTAAAATTCGAGTTTCTGCATCGTCAGTCACGCTCCGTGTCTTCCTGTTTACGGTCGCCATACCTGAAGAACATGACCGTGGATCTGCTAAAGCGTTAGCCATTCCCTGGCTATGGGGGACACATTAATTTCAGAAAGAAGAACAAAGAAAAGTCCAGCGACTAAACGCATGATGCGGTGCATTGTAGAGCTAAGGGTTAGAGGGAGGGAAGGGGAGAAGGGATGTTTTGGGAGGTGCCGTAAAAGACCTCTCTCGCTGAAATGCTCCGGACTTTCGCTTTAAGGCTCATGAGTTTTAGGGAGGAAGTTGTTTCCTCTGCCTTGTTATTTGGGCTTTTTGTCTGCTCAGTCGTCTGCCTGAGGGAAAGAGAGTGAAGAGTTATTTACATCTTTATGTTCTTTGCTCTGGTTCTGCATCTTCTGTGTGACTCAGAGAAGTTCCCATACCAGACTGTTGGTCTCCAGCATGTTTCCACCTTCTATTTAAAAAGAGCCCTTTTAATTATGCCGGCTCAAAATAATCTAATCTATTTTGTGAGCAAGTAAAGTTTGTCCAGGGATTGCACTGGTTCAACTATTTCTCTGTAAAAAGCCTAAAATCAGTACTTCCCCTGAAGGTAAATCCAGTTTTGCTTTTAATCATTTTGTTTGCTGTGCTGACATTTAGCTCGCCCTTTGCTCACTTACACAAATGAATCCTCAACGGTCCAAAACCAACAGAAACAAAACCCAGGGCACGAGGGCTGTCAGTTCCAATCGGCATCATAAGACCTCGCTCTGTCGGTTTTATAATTACGGATAAAGTTTATTTGAACTCAGGCTTCTTTCAAGGGGTTGACTTTTTCCTTTTAAATCTGTTCCATTCAGCACAGAGGATAATTTCCTAATGGAGCCAGAACAGGATCACAGGGTTTTTGATTGTGTACAGCAGCTTGATAATTATAGCAGATCATCAGTCTCTGTCCAGAATAACTCATCTGATCTTAAACGAGCCGTGTCTGTGATTTTACAGACACATCAGCTCATATCTGGGATGATTATCTAACCACAAAGGAGCTTCTCATCCACCCAGGGTGTGCAGGATACGAAAGGAGCCTGGCAAATTTTCCTGCACATCCTCTTGGAGGACACCTAATCACAAGTGACACACGGACGCCGCTGCAAATTTGACATTAATCCGTGTCGAAGTCTGAAACATTTCTAAGGCTCTCAGCATTTCTTTCCAGAAAAGCGAGCATGATTAAAATCGTGTCGTGGCTGTGGAGGAACACTTTTTAAGAGTAAAATCACCTTGAGTGGGAAGGGAGGAAATTTGGATTTTGACATGTGCTGCAGAGTATACAGCTTGTGCACCGGTTTCTGTGTGTGGCTCAAGCTGCTGCTGGTTGTCAGATTTTATTTTATTTTTTGCAGAACGTGTATGCATATTTCATAGCGAGGTGTTACTTCTGCAACCTGCACATTGTCACCTTCCTCCCTGGATTTGTTTTTATTTAAATAGCTCCACATAGTTATGATGAAATGTGGAAAGAAAGTGAAATAATAAGAACCGAAACTCACACAATGAACTTTACTTCGCCCCGTTTTTCCTGTCAAAACCGAGACTTCAAGGTTGATATTAGATGACAGACTCCTGCAGGCTGATGCAATATAGGGTGTTGCTTTGTAGAACATTGACTCAATCAAAAAGAGGCAGTGACACTAATGAATATATATTAAACAGTATTAAATATAAGGGAAAACAAAATGATTTAAAGCAAAACAGGAATGTGAAAGAAGCAGCAGTGAGATCTGCTTTAGGGAGGATATTTTCTTTGATATTCGGTGTCATTTCTTCCCTCTTGAGTCTGCGATGATGTAGCAGCTTTTTTGATGTCTTGAATCTATAAATCTCTCCTTTGATTGCTCTCTACAGTGCCGCTCTATCAAATCAACCTGGCAGCCCTTCCCATTAGTCACATATTACTTCAAAGCTCACAAAGACCAGCTGATTATTAAAGACCAGAAGAGTCCCATGGACCTCCACGATGCTCCAACCTGCTGCCACAGGTTGAAACAGAGGGATAATGGCTCTGCCTGCATCTTTCTTTGCTTGTCTGTCGTTTTAGCTAGATATCTCAAGAAGCACCAGATGGATTTTAATGAAACTCTCAGAGAACCTTCACTGGATGTTCATCTACAACTTGTTAACTTTTATAGTCAACCAGATTCAAGATGGCCGCCACAGCTAGTCAAACTTAGCCAACACAGAAATGGCTAAAACTCAGACAGGTTTACAGATACAGAGCTATGATTTGATGTTTTGTTTAGTTGAGAGTCATTCACAACATACTCTGACAACAGATTGTTTTAGATCATGTTAGATAGATGGGTATTATGTATTCCTCGAAGGATTATTAGGCCTTTAATTTCTTCACCATTTTTAAAAAGCTGGGACCAAAAACATTAAAAATACTAATATTCCAATTAGTTATCGAATTTGTTGATTTGTGTGTTTTGTGTTTCATTTCTCAGGAATCAAAAGATGGAAAATGGTCAGTTTTGAGTTTAAAATTCTTGTGCACATCCCTTAAAATACAAAACATGCCAAGTTTTATTACAAAAGCTACACAGATGGTCAGTGTTCAAACAGAGCGTCCTCCTTTCTGTTTGACGTTTAGACCCATCAGTTATCTGTCCTTTGTTAATATTTGACTCTTAAAATAAAGCTTCTTTATTTTAACGTTAACTCTGTTGAACATTGCTAACCCTGCTTCATCCTTTTGAGATCATTTTAAGGTCACTAACATGCCAAAGTGTTAGATTCTGGCCCAATTACGCTCATCTCATGTGATGGCCATCAGCTACGATCAGAGGAACATCCCAGCAAGTGCAAACATCATGTTTAGCCACAAATCTGGGGTCATGTCAGAATTCATGCATGCAGAATGATTACAGAGAAGATGGGATGGTTCAGGGTGAGGGAGAGAGAGGGGGGGGGGAGGGGGGGGATGACTGTACCAGACTCAGCAGGCAGCGGAGCCGGAGGTCACGCTTATGTAACGCCACTAATGTCAGACCTTCACATAAAATGAGACTCTGGTCAGCATCAAAAAGGTGCAGCAAACACTCTCACTCAGTTCAAGTTCTTTATGTCACACATTATGTAAACGTAGAAAATTATTTATATAATAATAAAATAATCAAAGTGACATGTTTTTGAAAAAGGCAAAAAATGTTTGAGCTTAAAATAAATTTGATTAAAAAAACAGATAGGCCAAAGCTCATTTCAGAGAAGTCAGATTACAATGTAAAATATTAAGAGTTGGATGTAAAGCGTTTAGTTAAACTGATCTGGGATCATCTGAATGATGTCAACACCAGTTTTCTGCCTGAGGAAAAATTCATCAAACGAAAACAACATGCAGATTACAAAAATGCAATTACAGTTAAAGAAAGAGCAGGAACTAGATACGTTAAGTGCTACAGATTTTACTTTAATCATCATGTCTGTGAGGTAAACACAAAGCTTTATTCACATTTATAGTTGAATGTTGTTAAAGTTTCATAGGAGTTAAAAGACCTGCAGAAACACCACAATCAATAATTCTCTCTCTGTTGTAAATGTGGAGGAAAACCCCTCTTGCAGCTCAGTTAACGCTCATATTCGGAGGATTTGTGAATTAATAAATTGTTGTGCTCATTTTCACAAGAATCTTTACAAAATGAAGCAATTTTTTTGCCAGAAATGTGATCATTTTCTCATATCTAGCAGTGTGCAACAGCAGAAACAGCACAGAACACATTCAAGCAGCTCACAGACAGCTGCTGCTGCTCCGTTTGCTCTGACTGAAAAATCTCCCTGCAGCAACTTCCCAAAAGTTTCTAAATCTGGCAAAAAAATTTAAAAAAAAAAACAAAAGAAAGGAAAGGTGAGCTGGAGTGGAGCATTCATAAAAGAAATAATGAAAAAATACCCAGGACTTGAGCTGAGAGGGTAAAAATAAATCAATAATAATATAAAATACACAACTTTATTCCCATAAATTAAAAAACAGCATCCTAAAAGCTAATTATAAAGAGTTCTTTGGCTGCATTTGAGTCAAAATAGGTGTCAAAAACACCTTAGAAATGTTTGTTTGAAAGACGTTTTGTCTCCTTTGTAATAAAATCAACAAATAAAGGAAAAATACAAAGAAATTGACTAGAAATAATGTGTTTTTTTGTCTTTGTAGAAACAGCACTTGTTTTCAGGCGGTGAACAGCAGTTTTGACATGTCAGCTCTCAGTGCTCCGTCTCCTGCTGCTTTCATCAGAACAGATGGTTCTCAGGACACGGAGAGACGTTTCCTCTCCGTGTGATTAACAGTCCAGAGTGGAATAGGACGTTAATGGGATTCTCCTCTCCGGAGATAAAGGACCTGGTAGACGGATGAATTTTTCAGCTTCTTGTGAAAAAGGAGTCGGCTTTACGTAGGAAGACTGAGAGAAACTGAGAGCTGGACAGTCTGAGAGGTGGAGAATGAGGAAAGATGATCCTCTAAAACACTTCCATTTGTTTCTGTGCTCTGATACCCCTGAAAAGAACTCATCCAGAGATTATTTTGTGACATCATGTCTATTAATTCAACAAGTTGCCAATCTTTGGAGACAATAGAGTGAAACAGAACACATAAGGAGGAAATTAGGATGCTTAAATCTTTCCTCAGGACCTTTTTTCTTTTCTTTTTTTTGCAGGATTTGACACATTTGCATGCAAAAAAAAAAGTCTGATTTCTGATTAGTTTAACACATGTCTCTCCTTTCAGCCTTATGTTTTTTTCTGAATCAGTGTCACAAGTATTTCCCACTTAGACAAATGAAGCGATTACCTCATCTAGATGATAGAAATAGCCTTCTAGGTGTGATATAAAGCATTCTGCAGCACACACACCCTTCACTCCTGCACCTATACAATCTAATTAAACTGAAAAACGTTCAGTCTGCATTGATTTAGCTTGAAGCCACTTTTCCACATCAGGAACTTCTAAGAAAACTCGTTGTATTTGAGCTAAAGGGAAGCTTCATTCAGTAAAACAGGCAGAGAGTGATAACCCATTCAGGTGTTCAGACATCACAAGCAGAAGCGTCGCTTCAGATGGGATTTTTTTCTTTTAGTGCTGCTTGCTCGTTGGAGCATGAAGAGCTGCTTGTCAGATGTGATTTGTGTCCTGAAACCCATCGATCCATGCCTTCCTCATATCAGCTTCTACAGCTTGTGCTGATAGTATTCACTGGCTCATCGCTGGTTCTGGGCTTGTTGTTCATCTTTGTGGAAAGGACCCAGATGAGTGAATGAATCTGTGATTTAAAAACACGATTTTGCTTCTGCTGAGCCAAAGAAGACAGTTCTGTTTCAGAATGTCTGGGGGGGAAAAGGAGCCTCAGAACGTGTTGCTCACATTGTGAAATCCAGTATTTAAATCCTGGTTCTCCCACTTTTTATAGTCAAACAAAAAGATGAAAGTTAAGAAATAAGAAGTTGCAAATAACATGTATTTTTGCAGACCTTAGATCAAATATTTTGCTTATAAAAATGCAGAATGTTCAACTAAAAGTGGCGGCTTTCTTTGGTTTATTTATGAATCAGAGTGACAGGAGACGTGAGGGTAAGGAGGATAAAGCAAAGCATAAAAAAACTCATGAAATTAAAATCATAACTTTCTCAATCTCAGCATCTGTGAAGGTAGAGAGAAGAATTTCAGGTCTGCAATAATTACAGCTGAAGAGTGACATAATAAATATACCAAGGATGAATAAACAGGGTCACTTCTGATGACACGGCATCTCTCTGAGACTAAACGTAGCTGTGATGGAAGAAGTGTGTCACCATGAAACATGAACCTTTAACTTCGAGGACAAAAGCAAAGAATTTGGTTTGTTTTTGTTAGTTATGTCATTATTCAGGGCAAAAAGAGTCATATGTTAATGTTAATAATCAAATATTCCCACTTTTTTGCAGATTTTTTCTATTTATTTTGTGTTTTTCCCCCCCAATTAGGTTTAGTGCACGCCTCAGTCAGATAGATTAATATGATGAAAATGTTTATCCTGTTTTTTCTACTTTAACTCCTTGAACTGAGAAAAAAAAACCTACTCCTTCCTTTAGAAAATCTCGTGATATGTCGGTTTAACCAGCCCAGCTCGTTCAGCAGTTAAATAGTCCTTTGTTTCTCAGGTTCATTGTCAGATTGTCTCATTTGTTTTAGTTGTTTTGTCAGTTTCCTTTATGCAGTTTTTTCTAGCTGCTTTAGATTTTCTTCACCAAAGTCTGAATCTTAAGGTGTTTACTGTAAGATGAGATAAGCATGTTTTTAAAAATGTATTTTTTTGGTGTTTTCTTCTGTTCTGCTATGTGTTTTAAAAAAATGTATTTGACAAATACTCTCTCTACCAAGTTGTGTTAGGGAACAAACTAAATGACTATGATAACAAGGGACAACTAATGATGCAATAACAATAAATTAATATTAAATTAAACTTCAGCAAAAACCACTCATTTAAAACAGTTGCTTTACATTAAATAATTTTTATTATAGTCCAAAAAAAAAAGAAAAACCCATGTAAATGTATGATCACACAGAACTGTTCAGTTATGAGCTAAGCTGAACAACAGGCATCATTAGCAATCAAAATAAAACAAAATAAAACTCAAAAGCTGGACTGAAATGACTCACTGTGAAGATAAAAATACAATTAAATAAGAGCAAAGGTACACTCTGAAGAAAAATAAAATGAACACTGCATAAAGACCTCAGTTGGCTGAGTCAAGTGTGTTTTGATGGGGTCAGAGTAAAGACACCCCCCCCCCCCCGCTCTCTCCTATAAGTGCAAGACGTGCAAAATCCGAGGCTGTTTATTCGTGAGGTGAACTGTCATCGCTGACATGGATCAACAACACAGTTTTCAAGTCAAACACTTCTGACTTCGAACATAAATGAGAAAGATTTAGGGTTTAACTTTTTATACAACAAATCAGATCCTCTAAAAAATAAAGTCAAATAACCTCGAGTCCCAGTGTCCGAAAGCACGTATGACAGTCCTCTAAGGTGCAGCAGTGAATACGATATGCCGTTCTACAATACACAAGAGGCTTACACGCTCTGATTTGAGCTCAGATTATAGTCGAGTTACATGAAAACATATGATGAGCAACATGTACAGAAAACAGATTAATGCACGAGAAGAAACTATGAAAGATGAATTCATAGTGATTTAAGATGAGGTCTGATAAAGGGTGGCCTTAAAGACACTATTGCAGATCTGATTCTCATACATGAGTCTAAAACGTCCGGCTGAAGTTCAGGTCAGGATTTCCAACCATTCAGATCATTCTCTATCCTCCCATAAAGAACAGAAAAACTGTCAAACAGATCAAAAAGTTTGGCTTAAACATAAACTGTAGTTACAGACACACGCAAAAAAAAAAAAAGACAAAAGTTTGTTTTGGAAATTTTAACTGGAAAAAAAAGGCTTTCCATCCATTAACACCTAAAAATGACTTATCCAAATATATATACACATCATTTTTTCACTCATGTGAGTATGCTACAAGCAATCAAAGATTTGTTTTGAAATGTTTTTTTTTTTTTTTTTTAGGAAAAAGTGGGTCTAAAGTGTTAAATCTTAAAACACATTCAGATTTTCTGAAGTAGGAAAAGTCATACATGTTGTAGAAAGCTCTTTTAACAACCTCAGTTTGGAAAAATGTATAATTCTAACAACATTAGCAAGCTAACAGCTAGTTTGAGTGGAAAAGAAACAAGTGGATCTGCTGTTGTCTCAAAAAAGCTCCAATTTTAAAAACAGCCATTGCAGTTCATGTAGATGCTTTTTTAAAATAAACCCTTTTCATTGTGTGATTATTTACATAGAATTCAGTGGTTATTTAGCACATATAGCAGCAGCTAGCTTTAGCGCTTCCAGTGCAGCATAGCCAGAGCATTTCCAGCAGGAATATTTGTTGATGAAATAACTATAGTGTAAACTAAAAGCAATGTAAAGGTTTCCATGAAGTACTACGATTGTTTGGATTTTAGAGTTGTTAGCAGTCCCCTTTTGTTTTGGCCCAGCTTGAGTTAGCTGTTAGCTACTCAGTCTATTCAGAATTAAACTATTTCTCCAAACTTATGCTATTAAAATAGCTGTACACCAGGCAGAAAATTGTTTATAACCCATCCACAAACCCGAACTATTGACAGGACTTTAAAAACCATTCAAACGCTCCAATCAGCCTTTAAAACCTGCCTCACAGTGCTCGTTTTCCCTTACTTAAAGGTCTTTCTTATGCTCAGATCAGAATAAAGATATTGCAGAAGTGTACCAGTACCATAGGATATGTAGCTAATGCTGCAAAGACAACATTAGCGTTATATCTCAGAGGCGTCAGGAATAATGTTGGTGCTTTTGTGCCTCACTAGGAAATAAAACAAGTCTGGTATCTACAGCACCAGACTTTTAAATTCCAAAAGAAGCAAAAAGTTCAGAATGTTGAATCTCTTTAGCACTGAAACTGACCTTAACGTCCATCGCTAATCTTGCACCACAGTAGGAAGGTACTCCTTCATGTGGTACGATCAGAAAACCAGGTCCTCCTGGTTTTTAGATGGAGCTTCTGCGTTTATTAAGTCTTCTGTAGGTGTTAATGCTATGCAAGCCAGTGGACACAGAGCTGATGCCTGAGTGGTGCATGCTGCATATGCAGCCATTAGAGTGGAGAGGGTTGGAAAAAGCCTCTCCCTGCTCCATGTAGGTGTCTGAGGTGGAGAGGTCTCGTGGGATGATCATGGGTATGGAGTACTGCAGCTTCTCTCTGCTCTTATACCAAAGACACGAGCACATGGACTGGAAGTGGAGGACCTCAGCATAAACATTACGCAGGCCCCGGCTCGCCGCTCCGCCACCGCTCCCTCCCACTGAGCTCCCTCCGCCGTAGCCGGGTGGCGTGAAGGAGGGAGAGGCAGGGTCTGCAGAGCAGTTGATGTGTCCACCTGCCTGTCCGTTATGGGAGAGGAGGGCCCTCTGCTCGGCGTCCCGCTTCTCATCCTCAGCGTTCATGGTCATGAATCTCAGCACTGCTAAGTTGAGGAACGCTCCGATCACTGCCAGGCCCGTCAGGATGTAGATGAAGCTGAAGGCCACATACTCTGGCTTGGTCTGCAGGGCTTGATCTTTCTGCAGAGCCACATAGTCCCCAAAGCCAATGGTGGTGAGGGTGATGAAGCAGTAGTAGTACGCATGAAAGAAGCTCCATTTTTCAAAGTAGGAGAAGGCCAGCGCCCCCACACACAGCGTGCTCATGCAGGATATGAAACCGATCGTCACCATGTTGGCCATGGAGACCTCAGTGCGCCTCATTCCGAGGCACCTCTTCAGGCGGTGGAGCAGGTACCTGACAAAGGTGTTGATGCGCTCACCCACGCTCTGGAACATCACCAAGGTGAGAGGGATGCCCAGGAGAGCGTAGAGCATGCAGAAGACCTTCCCTCCGTCTGTGCTGGGGGCTGCGTGGCCATATCCTGGGAAAAAATGGGAGAAAGAAGCGAGGTTACTAGAGCAGAACTAACTAAATCAACTCTGCCGATGACAGTGGTCTGAGAAGAGAAGGCTGGAGAAATAGTTCAACCTGGCCATGAAAGATGGGAGTGATTTGTATTCTCTGAGTGGCCCATCTGATAAACTCAAACACTCTTCATTTCACAGTGGCAGAATGCAATTGGAAATGAGAATGCACAGCAGCGTGGAGGCAGGAAGAGCTAAGTATTGATGTCGCGTATGGAAGAGAGGTCTTGAATAATTCATTAGCATTCATCGGTCTCTGCAGAGTGGCTTCAGCTAATGAGTGTATTTGCACCTAATTAGGACTCAACATTTTTCCAGATCAAATAAACAGAACACCAAAGGCCAAGTTGTAAATATCCATCCTTATTTGTACATCTAAAAACAAAGAAATTGCTCTGTTTTTCCTTGCAGTCCTTTGAATTTACAAATTAGTGTACTTTGAGCACACTCCGAGACTTTTAAACAGCGACACAGCTCAGATTAGAGAAACTAAAATCAGAAAAGGCAGATCTCTGTCAAATTTTCCACTGATTTAGCTCTCAAACGTCTGATGATGTCTGCAGCTCTCAGTGCTGGAAAATATTCAGATATGGGCCAACACTTGTTTCATCACTGCTGCCTGAATATTCTCCTCACACCTGGACCTGTTGCAAGAGATAAAACTCCAATTAAAGGAGAATAAAACAGATTCTCTAATAGTTTGAATGTAATTACTCCAGAGTTGATTTAATTCCTAAAGCTTTAGTTTTATTGTCTCACTGATCTGTGAGTTTGAGCCATTCGTCTTTCTGCTGTTAAATCTTTTTTCATTCAGTCAAATCAAGAGCTCTAATAACTGATTTACCTCCGTGGAAGGAAAAAATAATCTAATCTGTTCACCGAGCAGAGACGTTTTGCTTCACTTTACTTGGTTTTAATCTTTTTCTTTCGACTCGTTTTTTAACAAACAGACAAGTGACTGATGGAGTCTTTTTATTACCTGAAAGATTGCTTCTGGCTTATTTTTTCTTTTACCAACATTTATCCCCTAAAACCCTCACAAATGTCACTGCATCCTCTTAGGTTCAGAGAAAATGACTCTAATGTCCAGTCTTCTGCCCTCTGGTGGAGAATCTATAGAGGAAAGTGAAACATTTTTTAAAGGCACACTTGGCAGTTTGGCTTGTTTTTAGCACCCCCTAGTGTCCGTTTTAAATCACTGTTGTAAAACCAAACTATTGACCCCTCCCCTCGCTGCGCGCCTGTGTTTTCAGTCATCAGATGAAGCTTTTTTTGTTTATTTGTATATTTATATATATTTTATTTCTAGTATTTATTACATAATCAAAATAGTATTATTTATTTTAACAAACTACATGTGTGAATATCTTTTAGCTTAAGATGTTTTTTCAATCCCCTAATGATTTTTAGTAAAGTCTAATCTGTTTAATTTCAGCAGGTGTAAAAACTTAAGTGGTTTAGCGCAAATCACAAGTAAACTCAACTTCTCTAGGATTACAGTGAAGTAGTTGCATATTAACACTGCCTAGAAATATAATTTTATTTACACTGAAGAGCTAAAAACATCTGACACTTATAAAGAGTAATTTATGAGAGTTGATTTCAAATAACACTACAGAAGTAGTAGTCTCATATTTAAATAACACCCTGAGTGTTATTTATTTTGTAGAGTAAAAACTGATTGACATCTGTCAGTGTAACTTGAGTTTTACTCTATAGCTAAAATCAACTCTAGTCAGAGCAAAATTGACTCTGAAAATGTAACACTGACGTGAGAGTAACTTTAACACTACACAGGGCAGGACCATATGTTCACTGGCCCAGTGTTGAAATTAACTCTTTAAGTGTTGCATTAACACTGCTCATTTTACTGTGGCAGAAGATTCAAATGCACCTCGCTCTAGGATCCCAACATCTGCAGTGGATTCAGTTCTTCCAACATGATTCAGTCGTCCACCTTCAGCTCCTCTTATAACTAAATGCTTTGCCTTTTCTCCTGCAGACACAGCTCATTTAAAATGCATAAGTCTTCAGTCAGTCGGTTCCCTCACGTTGCACCTCAGGTCTGCGAATATCAATGTCTTCTTTTTTATGAATATATATTAAAATCCCAACTTTCTGAAAAGAATTTTCAATATTACTTTCATTTGAGAAGGTTCAATTTAAAAAGCGACTTTGTTGTTTTTTTTTTGTTTCAATTCATTTATTCGTCTCGCCTCCAGCAATGCATCAAAAAAAGTTATTATCCTCAAAATGTTTTCTCCCAACCAAATACTTTACACCCCGCTGGTGGAGGGGAGTCAGAATGAGGAGTTATCATGCTCCGTCAGTCACACAATTCCCCAATCTGAATTCTGCTTTTTAATTACAACACAAACGACTGGGTTTGTTGTGCACGTCTAAAATTTGCATGTGATTTTAAAGGTTGTAACGCTCATTAAATATGATCTGCGGAGTGAGCAGGACAGTTTGTTCAGGTGAGCGCAGAGACAAAGCTGCAGGCCTGTCATGAGCTGTTTGCAGCAAAGAGCAGCTTCTCAAGACGCGGTGACGACGGGAGTGACAGCGGGACTCGTCAGCAGCAGGCGCTGAGGCTCGAGGCGACAAGGTGAGCAGCTCTCGCCTGGTGTGAGGGAGTAAAATAGGTCCAACATGACAAACTCAGAGTCTCTCCTGCTCTCCCACATGCTATCATGAGGCAGACCATCTCCATGACTTGTCCTGGAACAGAAGAAGCCACGAGTTTCATTCGCTCCATTTATTCGGACAGATGATCACAGGCAGGGAGAAGTTATGCTGTGATGAGATTTCACTGACCTCTGAAGAACTCTTTAGTCTGAAGATTAAACGCTTGTTTGGGTTCTAAAAACTAATATCATCATGAGGGACTGGAGCTAACTGCACGAATTTCATAGAGAACTGGGAAAAATAACAGAGAAATATTTGGGATGTTACAAATTTAGTTGCAAGAAAACAAATTCTTTATTTCTGTTGGGTTTGTTGCAAGAAAAACACTTTTTTTTGCAACCTGAGGCTAGCATTTATAATTTATTCTTAAAAAAAAGGAACTTTAAAAAAATGCATGAACCAAAATAAAATGAGAAGCTATCAAATAAAGAAATAAGGAAGGAGGCATTGAACATTTTATTCCCTCCTTGCTGCAGCTTCTTATTACAGCAGGATCAGCCCATAAGAGCTGCTGCCTGTATGCTAAAAAATAACAGCTTCACTGGGAAAAAATGTTCCTTTATGAAGCTGAGATATAATCTATTCTTATGATTTTGCATTAACCCTCAATTAAGCGTTTTAAATTAATCTTTGCTGAATCTGTTTATTTATAGCGGTACAATTCCCAAACTAATCCTTGTTTTTTTATCATCTCTCAGATAGTTTTTACTCCAAACATGACAGCTCAAAGTATAAACTTCCTTTCTCTGAGTGCCTCTAAAATGCTGCACAACAGCCTCTAAACTAAAGCCTCCGTTGCACTGATTAATTAGGCTGGGATGAAAAAAACCAACAAAAAAATGAGCTTTGAAAATACATCAAAGAACGGTACAATGCAGCCTCAGCTCTCTGTCACTCAATTAAATTTCCATTGATTACGAGGAACAATTTGTTCTCCTCAAACAAGACGAGGAGCGTGACCCATTCATCAAGCACAACACAGGGAGCTTCCTTAAGGAGGGGATGCATTCACGATGCCTGTTGAATATTTATACTTTCAGTAATTTTTTGGAGTGTCACAAAATACAAATAATAGACTTGAGATTATGAATCACGTGCAGAACGTACATCCAGTAAGAGGTCGGTGCAGTGGACAACAGGGTGCAGATTCAGGCCGCCGACGCTGAGTTTGATGAATAATATCCTCAGACATGTCTGCAGCCTGGAGAACAGGAAATGCACGCTCCATAATGCACTCATCTATGTGTGTGTGTGTGTGTGTGTGTGTGTGTTCTCTGCAAGGTTTCACCCACAACTTTAAAGGTAAAATAAAAAACAAAAAGAATCTGTTTCATTTATTTCCTTTGCATTCTTCATAAATGCTCTGAGGCTCTATTGACATTTATGTAAAACCTTTAGTGATGGTTTAAAGTAAAGTCAGTCCAAATTTAGTCTCACTATTAAAGCCTGATGTGTTTCTTTATGATTTCAATTCAGAAACTGGATATATGGTCAGTTTTTAGAAAAATTCTGTTATTTTCAAAGTTATTTAGAGACTTTTAAACTCACAGATTGATAGTCTGATTTGAGAGCAGCAGATCCGTATCACCGCAGTCTGGACATCGATCAGTTATCTGCTGCCTTGGCACCTGTGGGCAGTTGTTAAAATTTCTCTGTCTTCAGTGTTGCCAAGAGAAAAACAAATACATAATTAATGTCCTTCTGGGGCACCAGAAAAACAACAATAGTGATGAAAAAATTGCTAGTTAGAAATGCAGCCAACGATCGCTCATACATGAATAAATACGGTGAATTTTACCATAAAGCCCCAAATCACAGGAATGCTTCTGTATTAGATTGGCAATGTGGAATTTACTAAACCTTTGTTTTTACTATGAAAATGTTTTTTCTTATTGTTTGCCTGCAATACTTTTGTAGCAACCAAAATAGATTTAGTTTGAAAGAAACTTTGCGTGTGTACGTGTGTGTGTGTGTGTGTGTGTGTGTGCGTGTGTGTGTGTGTGTGCACGCGCTCTGAAGTGTAATTAAGAGCAGGACCTAAATCCTCTACTGCAGCCAGCCACCAGGATGCATTTCCTTTATGATTTAATTTGATTAAAACTAAACAACTTTTGCATTATATTACTATGTCTAGTTGTTAAACATGTTAATGCATTAACTCCCAGAATGCACCAAGCTTCTTCTCTTCAATCATTGGTGACGTGACCCAGCAGAGGCCATATCAACAATAAACTACAAATAAAAACACAAATCCCACCTTTTAAACAAAGTCCACCACAATAAGACCCCACCCACACTAAGTGTAAATTTTCAATACAGACATTTCCTGCTGCATTTGGACATCTAATTTTCACGCAAATGTGATCAAATTTGAGCACATGCTCATTATTGTTTGTTGTACTAGAAGCTACAAATAGTCTAATTCCTCTAGTCCCCTCAAGCGTTGTATGCTGATAAGGTTAATGGTTGATAAAATAAAATAAAAAAGTCAAGGAAATTATTTGATTTGGGAACTACAGCTCATTAGCATGAAGATGGGACGTGCTGGTGTCAGAGCTCCCCCTGGTGGTCACTAAAGGCTAAAGCAACTTATATTTTCAACAGAAGTTTATTATTAAACAATGTATATAAAATTGAATTAAAAACTTGTATAATATTTGCTATTCTTACTGCTATATGCAGTAAAAGTAACAAAAAAAGGACAAAACATCTGAAATCTCTCAATTCTGTTTATATGCAAGCTAGCATTAGCATCAGTGTTGTTTTCGTTAACAGGAAGATTACAAAAAAATGCATTAAAAAACCTTTTTTCCAAGACGTTAACGAGATGCAGACGACCTATGCAGCTCTTTGAATGAGACAAGACGTCTGTGCGTATTCGTGGGCAAGATGAAACGAGACAAAAACTTTAGTGAGTTTAGATGTAAAACAGTATTTGTGTAAACTGTTTTTGCTGTGACATGTACCAGAAATTCATAAAGCTCTACTCCCAAGCACAGCTTTTATTGTGGAGGATGAACTGTTTACTTTCTGGGGAGACCTGCTGCATGGCGGGGAAGCTAGCGCGGTTAGCGCTACTAGATTTCAAATGAGTGAAAACTGCTTGACAGCTTGTGACAACCCTGCTGATTGATTCCATATTGTGTCATTATTCAATCAACTAAATGACGAGTCATTTGGTTTGTTTCTTTTGTTTTACTAAAATTGCACCACGGAGTTCCCCCATTTAAAATACCCATGAGCTAAAGCTAAGCTGAATAGCTCTGTGTCCTGATGAGTGATTTTGTTCATTAAACAGCGACATGTCTTCATTATTGTTGTGGCTGAACATTAGTCCTACACTTATTGTGTTGACTGAATACTTTGGTTCATGTATATTTTGCCAGTTTGAGTTTTTTTGTTACTTTTCCTGTTAATACCAAAGCGGCCTATGGGAGTTTTGTGAGTGGTCTGAAAGTTAACTTATTTTGATGAGACATATCAGAGGATTTGGCTTTATTTTGTTGATTAGTTGAGCTGATTGTCATGACTTGCTTGGTTATTGTTTGTTGTCTGAATTGAAGATTAATTATCTGACTGGTTTAATTATAGATGTGGTGTCAGTAGAAAGCTGTACTAACACACAACCACATGTTCACCTGCACTAGAAATCACTGTTAAAACATAACTGTTGGTGACTGTAAACAAATTCGTTCAAAACTGAAGCGTGCTCAGAGGTGCGACACACGGCCACAGCATTCAGCCGTATAAGGCCAGCCTAGAGCCACAGGTGGCCTGAGCAGGAATCTCCGCCGACGTCACCCTTATCTGCATTTACGCCATCCCTGCGCAGATTGGGGAATGTTTTGGCTAAACACTGATGACGTCCTCTGATTAGCACAGCTTGCTTTCATCTGAAGACATCATCCAACAAACTGGAACTTGTGAAAGCAGCAGGATTTAGAATTAGGATGCTACTTTTTAATAAATGGCTGCAATCAAGAGTTTCCCACGAACTGCGCCTCACCCTGGTCTTTCACTCGAACCCACAGAACCCCCCCTCCGTCATTTCTCATTCGCAGACACCCCAAACTCTGAACAACCCTGTGATTGTTTATACAGCCACTCAAACACAGCCCTGGTCCTCCCCGCTCTCTCCGCTTGGCTTTTGACCCACAAGGCCTCATTGACAGCTGCTGTGTAAGGTCCTAGTGTGTGAAAAAAGAGAATTCTGGGAAAGAAGTTTTATTGGAACAAAAGAATCAAATCTGTGTGCGTGACCATGAATAATACAAACCAATAAACCCTTATTATCTAGAATCGATGACATGTACCTCGTGTGAACTAAAGGGCAATAGTTGAACTGAAATATTTACACAACAGTGTGCAGAGGTGTAAGCCTACAGTATTCATCCAAACATTGGCTCCACTAAAAACAGCACTTCTGCTCACCCTCAGTGGTGAACATCATTATTATTATTAACACAAATCGTCCTTTGTGCACACAAAGAGCACTGATGATTGGAGCTTGAACAAATGTTTTTCTAATGAACACGAGCTCGAAGAAAAAACAACACCAACAAAAGTCAGGGCCAGAAACCGAGTGATGGATGGATTCTGTCAAACTTTCTTTTCATTCTAATCACACACAGTCCAACTCATCATCTTCCTCTATAAACCCAATTCATTTCAATTTTAGAACTGAATCTAATTCTTTGAATAAAGCAGAAGTGGGGTAGATGCCTCCAAAAATAAATAAACTTAAGATCCTGGAAGTCAGTAATCTTTATAACATGTGATAAGTTTCTAACTCTAATCAGAAAACCTGTTTTTTCCCCGTCTTATGATGACTTGTGCACTATTAATCTAATCTGGTGATGGGGCAGAAATGAAAAGAACAATCTCCTCAATCAAATGTTCATTTTAAGCTTCAGCAGTTAACAACAAATCTGTCCGGCAACACAGAGGGACACGGAGGGACACGGAGGGACGCATTTATCACAAGCAATCTGATGTTAACGCCAGAGGAGACAGCGCATTTGGCCGAGCGTTTGTCTGGGTTCACTTTAACTCGGTTACCCCTGTGTGGGCTCCAAATCGGGCCTGGGAGCGTTACTCTCATCCAGCACACAGCTGAGTCCCGAGCCTTCGGACCACAGCGACCAGGCGCTAGATCTGAGAGCTGCTGCCTGGAATTATCAGCTAGTGTTTTACTTCTGTGTGGAAAAAAAAGAAGAAGGAAAAAACCATGAGGGACGACTTCCAAACATACAACTTTAGGTTCCTTTTTAGGGGATATGAGAGAAAACCTTGGCAGGACACAGTTTTCCATGAGGTCAGTAAGCAAGGCATTCCAAACGGAGTGTGAGATCCCTGGAAGACTAAACTAATTAGATAAATCACGTGTTTTATGTTTCTGATATACAGTTGATGTGGACTTGTTTAAAAGCTTGGACATAAATGGGGTTTGAATCTGAAAGGAAGCTGAAAGGGACAAGAGGACAGCTGGAACTAAAAATGAATGAAAATGAAAGAAATACGTCAATTTGGTGCTTTTTCACTGAATTTAGAGTTTAAAATCTTTCTTTTCTCATGTCGAGTTTCTTTCAGGCTTTTAGGAGGACGACTCAAATGTCAGATGTTTTCTAGTTCAAGGCCTCTAAGTGAGCACAAAGACAGAACAACTCAAGAGATAACACAAAGTGCAACACGATACAGGAATCTAATGGAACTTAATTAGTAGATATGCTAATTAACTGGCATTGTGTGCACCCACTGATGCCAGCTTGGCTGCAAATTAAAACAATATACTGTCTAAAACATGCAAAGGGTGTGATGAATGATCCAATCAACTGCAGACATTTAAAACCAAACTTGGAAAGTGTGTGGAAAATCAAATCATTTTATCAAAACAAAAACGTGTTCATGTTGAGAATAAATAAAGATCCTAAATGTTGCAACTTCCAGCTGATTAATGATAAATTAAAGGCCATTAAACTGTAACAGGAGTTGGAAAATGCCTGAATTTATAAATATCAGACACCTAATTGGAATAAATGGCTCAAAATTAGCCAAGCATCACAAAGCTGAAGCTATCAGATATTTAAGCAGCTATTGCTGAATGGAGAATAATGAAAAGATACATTTGCATCATTTCCAATCTACGCTGCTGGTTCGTATTGCTGTTTCCTGAAGAAACCTGAGGCAAACAGCTGACTGTCCTGTAGTGGAAACGAGCTCCAACTGAGTCAAAATCAGCAAGACGCTGATTCCCTCAGGCTGTCCGTTGGTACAAAACGAACATTAAGAAGAATAATATCACAGTTTTTAGTTGCATATTTTTTTATTGAACAGCAGAATTGGTTTACACTCTGTTATTGTGTTTGAGATCCTTTTTCCTCGTTTCTCATAAAAACTTCAGAGTTTTTGCCTGAGCTAATCCCAGCTGACAGAAAACAAACAGTGACCTGATGTTTCTGCCTCCTTTTGGGTGCGCTTATTTTATGCACCAGAGCGTCTTCCCAGCAGGTATTAACTGGACTCAGCAGCTCAATCAGTTCAGGTTTATTTAAAACAAGTCACAGAAAACGGATCTTTTCAATCAAATTAATGTTTATTGGCAGGTTTCTATTTTAATGTTTTATTTCACATGCATAATGTTAAGAAAAAATGAAAACTTTTGGACAAAAATGTATTTTTCTTCTTTCATCAGTTAGTCTAGATGCATATTTTGGATTA
The DNA here is from genome assembly GCA_006937965.1 of Callopanchax toddi. Classification (NCBI taxonomy): domain Eukaryota; kingdom Metazoa; phylum Chordata; class Actinopteri; order Cyprinodontiformes; family Nothobranchiidae; genus Callopanchax; species Callopanchax toddi. Next base: position 1,128,822 of record SSNR01000020.1, on the reverse strand, counting down.
GGAAGACATTTTGAGCCGAGGGTGAGAGAAAGTTTCTCTTTTTGACACTTTATTGGCTGGGATTGTCCATCCTGAGAGCAAAAAGCATATGCATAAAGAATATGGACATCTTAAATGTTAATTCAAAGTTTAGAAAAGATGGCTAATTTCTGAGTCTGAAAACAAAGAAAACATGACCTTAATTAAAGGCAGAACCAAACCAGTTAATTGTGTCACAGGATGCAAAAGTAAAATCAAACCCTGCAACAACAGAGCTGCACTGTGTGACACTGAGCTGATGCAACATAAATTAGAGATTAAAATGTAAATCTGAGCTGAGTTGGTTGGAAAAAGTTTTTTTTTTCCAGTAATCAGATGCAGGTGATCATCACCATGATGACAGATGAAGATTCTGTGTAATGCAAAACACCAAAAAGGAACCATTTGGAGAAGAAGCGAGCCTGAATGAAGAGACGAAGGATCAAATATAATATAAATAGACATTTAAAGGTTTTGTTTTCATCACACATGACAGTATTTCCAAAAGTTTGTCAGTCTGGTCCATTTGATGATCAATCAGGATCTCAGATGAAAGCTAATTTTACTTTAGTGTTATTAACATTAGAAATAAATCAGACTATGTTTGGGAGATGTTTTAATGTAAGTTGAGGCTCATATCCAAATAATAAATAATTCAGCAAATCCCTGCAGTTTTTTTTCTTCTAATCTACAAAGGTGTTCTGAAACCGAGTAATTCCCTCGTTCTCAGCCTGGTTTAATCTCTCTGAGGGGGAACTGCTGGCTGTGATTAACCCAAATGTGTTCGCTTCAGCTATCAGAGTGAATGTGTTCCGTTCAGCCGCACACCGAATGTCAACACCTAAATAAGCTGTTTGACTTTACAGTTTAAACAAAGTCCGCTTGTGTGATCATTAAATTGCATTCCCATTATCTTGCTCTTGTGTGTTTTAAAAAAGAAACTCTGCTAAAAATGGCACTAAAATATGTTTGTTTTATCCACATAAAAAACATGAATAAGTATCCGCAGAAGCTTAAGATGCTAAAAGAAAGCAGAATAAAATAAAATCCACGCGTTCCAGATTAAAAACGTTATTTTTCATATTCAGGTTATGTTTATATCTTGTGGGATATAAAACACTAAAAGATACAAATCCAGGATAAACTGGAATTTATAAAAAGTTCTGAAAACTTTACATAGTTGAGCCTTCTTTAAAAGAAATTCTAGATCTAGTAATGTAACAAAAACAGAAATCCTGTACTTTCCTCTGTCCTGCACTTTTATTTTGTAGGATTATTTGCTCTCTCTCTCTCTCTCTCTCTCTATATATATATATATATATATATATAATATATATATATATATATATATATATATATATATATATATATATATATATATATATATATATATATATATAGACATATATATATATATACATATATATATGGTGGAGAATGCAGAGTTTAAAAAAATCTAAACAAAATTTCAACTACAAAAAAGCCAAATTCTAGACTATAAGATAAAACCTGGTTGATGCAAACAACTTAAACACAGAGCTCAGAGGAAACATCAGCCACTGGTTAAGTTCTGATAATTCTGTGTGTTGATTGGTCAGTTTACCTGGGGGCGGGACAAGCAGAAGTAAATACAGGAAGAAGGTGCAGAGTTCTGATCCTGATCCAGTCCACAACGCCACCTGACCTCCTCTTTCTGAGCTGTTTATGAACATTTTGAACTCTTCAGTGTGTTTATGAGGCAAAACTGAAGAATCTAGTCATGAGCTCAAATATCAGTGAGGTGAAGGACGTTGTTGATTGTCTGCATGAGCCTTTGGTTAATTTTCACCCTGCTTGGAGTTACTAGGTTGCTACTGATGTGCGTATGCCCTCCCACATCCCAGAATGCAATGCAAATCAGGCTAATCCTTGAAGTGGGACTTGCCCAAACTCCTCCAGAGGGAAGCAACCAGGAGGTGTCCTAGTCAGGCTGGCTATGAACGGACCCAGTGCATGAAGGTCATGGCTTGAAGACACAAACAGAAACACATTGTCAGCAAAAAGCAGAAGTCCTCAAACCAGACTCCACCCCCCCCCCCACCCCCCCCACCCCCCCATCAACTTGAGATCCAGTCTCTGACCCCCCCCAAACAACCTGGGCTTTTCTGTGGGATCTTTTCTTGTTCTTTGACAGGATAAGATACATTAGATATCTGCATCCACAAGCCAGGATGAGAGAAAGTTTCAGATCCCTTCCCAACACATGAGCTCAGAGACAACAGTCCTCTGATAGAGACTTTCCTCTGGAGACACAACCTCCCATCAGCACCCTGGGTGAACTGTCCGACTCTGCTCATCACCACACTGTCCAGATATCATGTGTCATACTGTGGGTTGCAGGAGACTAAGACTGTCACCTGGCTTAATGACCAGACACAATTAAATCAAGTAATGGATCTGATTAATGCTATATGAAGCTAGAAGTACTTGCTGCCCTTTCTGCATCGAGAAAATGTTTTGTTGTTTTCTGATTATATGATTTTCCTCTCAAAAATGTCAAGTGCAGCATAATGAATAGAATTAATACTAGTTAGCTGTATTCAGTGGTTGGATGGAAATGGATGGAGAAAACTGTTAAGTTGACCTTTAAAGATGTTTCAGATATCTTAACTTTTCTGCCTTAAAGCGGCACTCCGGAGGATTTCATCAGGAGAGCAGTTTTTGAATCTTGCGTCCAAAGGCTCCTCCTCAAAACATCTCGACACGCGCGTCCGGTCGCGTGTGCGCGCGTGCACGCGGCACATATACTTCGGACATGAGCTGTACAGCTCAATGTGTAGGGTTTAATCACTCACAGTTCACAATCTTATTCCAACAATACTACGAGGGTCTGATGAGCCCTCTCTGTCCCTGCTGCTTCTGATATTAGCTCTGTTAGCAGAGAGCTGCTGCTGGACTCTGAGGCTGAACTTGACTCGGCCCTGGATGAACTTTCTGACCAAAATAAACGCATAATCCTGTCAAGCCTTGCCATTCTGTGAGGTGAAAGGTTTAAAAATAAAAATAAATCCATCTTTATCTGGGGAATGGGTAGGTTTTTAGTAGAAATGAGCCGTGAGTCCTCAGTGAACGGCTGAGACGGCAGAGAAACACACGGAGCGTCCTGTACGACAGCGCCCCCTACTGGTACAGGTTTGGTCGATGCGCGTTCATGTTGAGAGAATGCAGAAATTTGAATTTCATTGGCTGAAAAATGTCGGCGGCAAGAAATAATGGAAAGGGGTCTCTAGGAGGAAGGAGGGTCTTCATCAGAATGACAGATGTTGTGGAACTCAACCCATAGATCATAGTTTAGACCTGAAATATCATTTAAAACATTTAGAAAACTTTGATACAGAGAAAAATGCTCCAGAGAGCCGCTTTAATACTTCATTATACAGTACAAATCTGTACATGTTGACAAATGTCTGAGCATAAAGTCATGACTAACTTTGTAGCGAATGCCCGCTCAGGTCTCCCTGTCACCTTGGTTAGATCACCGCTGCCTCAGGCTCTCCATATGGCTCGAATAGACGGAGAAGGAGCTCCTACTGCTCTCTAGATCTCACTGTACCAGGAAATAATCTGTGGGTTTTGCTTTAACCTACTTGGAATTAGACTTCTCAGTGTTCAGTAGCTGCTTTTGTTTATAAGGACCTTAAAATCTTCCAGTGCATCCTAAAAGAGTCAAAGCTTGTGGGTTACTGTAATAAAAAAGTTAGAAACAATAGTGATACATTGATGAGGAAAATCACTGAGAGGTTTAATGTGAGTTAAAGTTGAGTGTTTCCAGTATTTATTTTAATTAGTAATGGTTGTATAATCATCCAACAATACTATTGTTTTCTTTTCAAAAGAGGTTTGGGAGTAACAGTTAGATATCACTGAGGAAAAAGCCTATTTTACTTCCATGTGTGTTCAGTCCTCTATTAAGCTAATTGAAGCCAATAAAACTCGTCTCGTCTCGTCTCGTCTTCTTCCGCTTATCCGGGTCTGGGTTGCGGGGGCAGCATCCCAATTAGGGAGCTCCAGACAGTCTTCTCCCCAGCCACTTCTACCAGCTCCTCCGGCAGGATCCCAAGGCGCTCCAGGGCCAAACCAGAGATATATTTTCTCCAGCGTGTCCTGGGTCGACCCGGGGGCCTCCTGCCGGCAGGACATGCCTGAAACACCTCCCTGGGGAGGCGTCCAGGGGGCATCCTAACAAGATGCCTGAACCACCTCAGCTGGCTCCTTTCGACATGGAGGAGCAGCGGTTCTACTCCGAGTCTCTCCCGAATGTCCGAGCTCCTCACCCTATCCCTAAGGCTGAGCCCGGCCACCCTGCGAAGAAAACTCATTTCGGCCGCTTGTATCCGCGACCTCGTTCTTTCGGTCATTACCCAAAGCTCATGACCATAGGTGAGGATTGGGAGGTAGATCGACCGGTAAATCGAGAGCCTTGCTTTCTGGCTCAGCTCCTTCTTCACCACAACAGATCAGTTCAGCGTCCACATCACTGCAGACGCTGCCCCAATCCGCCTGTCGATCTCCCGCTCCCTCCTTCCCTCACTTGTGAACAAGACCCCGAGATACTTGAACTCCTCCACTTGAGGGAGGACCTCTCTCCCGACCTGGAGTTGGCAAGCCACCCTTTTCCGATCGAGAACCATGGCCTCAGATTTGGAGGTGCTGATCCTCATCCCAGCTGCTTCACACTCGGCTGCGAACCTCCCCAGTAAGAGCTGAAGGTCAGAGCCTGATGAAGCTAGGAGGACCACATCATCCGCAAAAAGCAGAGACGAGATTCTCCTGTCACCAAACTCAACACCCTCCACACCACGGCTGCGCCTAGAAATCCTGTCCATAAAGGTTATGAACAGGACCGGTGACAAAGGACAGCCCTGGCGGAGTCCAACCCTCACTGGGAACAGGTCCGACTTACTGCCGGCTATGCGGACCAAACTCACACTCCTCTGGTACAGGGACTGAATGGCCCTTAACAAAAGACCATCCACCCCGTACTCCTGGAGCGCCCCCCACAGGGTGTCCCTGGGGACACGGTCATAAGCCTTCTCCAAATCCACAAAACACATGTGGATTGGTTGGGCAAACTCCCATGACTCCTCCATCACCCTAGCGAGGGTAAAGAGCTGGTCCACAGTTCCACGACCAGGACGAAAACCACATTGCTCCTCTTCTATCTGAGGTTCAACCATCGACCGGACCCTCCTCTCCAGTACCCTGGAGTAGACCTTCCCAGGGAAGCTGAGGAGTGTGATCCCCCTATAGTTGGAACACACCGTCTGGTCCCCCTTCTTAAAAATGGGAACCACCACCCCGGTCTGCCACTCAACAGGAACTGCCCCCGATGACCACGCAATGTTGCAGAGACGTGTCAACCACGACAGACCTACAACATCCATCGCCTTGAGGTACCCAGGTCGGATCTCATCCACCCCTGGGGCTCCGCCACTGCGTAGTTTTTTGACTACCTCAGCGACTTCTGCCCCAGAGATTGGACAGTCCGTCCCCAGGTCTCCCAGCTCTGGTTCCTCATAGGAATGCATGTCGGTGGGATTGAGGAGCTCCTCAAAGTATTCCTTCCACCGCCCGACTATAGCCCCAGTTGACGTCAGCAGTTCCCCGTCCCCACTGTAAACAGTGTGAGCGAGTTGCCGCCTTCCTCCCCTGAGGCGCCGGATGGTTTGCCAAAACCTTTTTGGAGCCGACCGATAGTCTTTCTCCATGGTCTCACCAAACTCCTCCCACGCCCGAGATTTTGCCTCGGAAACTGCCACTGCTGCACTCCGCTTGGCCCTCCGATACCTATCAGCTGCCTCTGGAGACCCACAGACCAGCCACGCCCTGTAGGCCTCCTTCTTCAGCCTGACGGCTCCCCTAACCTCTGGTGTCCACCAGCGGGTACGGGGGTTACCGCCACGATTGGCACCGGCTACCTTGCGACCACAGCTAGCAACAGCCGCCTCAACAATCGCAGAGCGGAACAAGGCCCATTCGGACTCAATGTCCCCCACTGCTCTCGGGACGTGGTCGAAGCTCTGCCGGAGGTGGGAGTTGAAGACCATCTTGACAGGCTCTTCTGCCAGGCGTTCCCAGCAGACCCTCACTATACGTTTGGGTCTACCAGGTCTGTGTAGCATCTTCCCCTGCCACCTGATCCAACTCACCACCAGGTGGTGATCAGTTGACAGCTCTGCTCCTCTCTTCACTCGAGTGTCCAAAACATACGGTCTCAGGTCAGATGATACAACTATAAAGTCAATCATCGACCTGTAATCTAGGCTGCCCTGGTACCAGGTGTACCGGTGGGCATCCTTATGTTTGAACATGGTGTTCGTTATGGCCAAACTGCGACTTGCACAGAAGTCCAAAAACAGAACACCGCTCGAGTTCAGATTGGGTGGGCCGTTCCTCCCAATCACGCCCCTCCAGGTCACGCTGTCATTGTCCACGTGAGCGTTGAAGTCTCCCAGCAGGACTATGGAGTCCCCAGTAGGAGCGCTATCCAGCACTTGTCCCAGGGACTCCAAAAAGGGTGGGTACTCTGAGCTGCTATTTGGTGCATAAGCACAAACAACAGTCAGGACCCGTTCCCCAACCCAAAGGCGCAGGGAAGCTGCCCTTTCGACCCCCGGAGAAAACCCCAACATACAGGCAGAGAGTCTTGGGGCTAACAGAAAGCCCACCCCAGCCCTCCGCCTCTCACCCGGAGCAACTCCAGCATAGAAGAGGGTCCAACCCCTCTCAAGGACTCGGGTTCCAGAGCCAACGCTATGTGTCGAGGTGAGCCCGACTATATCTAGCCGGTATCGCTCAGCCTCTTCCACAAGCTCCAGCTCCTTCCCCGCCAGAGAGGTGACGTTCCATGTCCCAATAGCCAGTTTTCCTGTCCGGGGATCGGACCGCCAAAGCTCCCACCTTGGTCTGCCATCCGATCCACAATGCACCGGACCCTTCATGTTCCTCCTGCAGGTGGTGGGCCCACAGGTGGATGAGCCCATGTATCCAGTTCGGGCTGGGCCCGGCCGGGCCCCATGGGCGAAAGCCCGGCCACCAGGCGCTCGCTCACGGGCCCCAACCCCAGGCCTGGCTCCAGGGTGGGACCCCGGTAACCCTTCGGGCCGGGTACACTGGCTCGATGATTGTACTTGCATGAAGAGTCTTTTGAACCGCTCTTTGTCTCACCCCTCACCTAGGACCAATTTGCCATGGGTGACCCTACCAGGGGCACAAGTGCCCCAGACAACATAGCTCCTAGGATCATTAGGGCACTCAAACTCCTCCACCACGATAAGGTGACGGTTCACGGAGGAGCCAATAAAACTCCTTACAATTTTACTCCATTAGACATTTGTTGAAATTGTTCAATTCATTTTTCTACTTGTTTACTTTTTTATAAAAGCAAAGTCTATTTATGTTCACCATGCTGACTTTATGATGACCTTGTTATATAACTAAGATGCAATAATTAGTGCAGCTGTTCTAAAAGCAGAACAGCTGGATGATATTTCTCAAATAAACACAGAAAACTAAATTATAACATTTGTCATTTTTACCACATAGTTGCAGATGATCAGATATGATTGTTGACTTTGAAACTGTGATTTTATTCATTTCTAATTTACTCTAATTTACTCTCTATTTTGCAAGCTGCTGAACAATGAAACCACATTTTTAATGTAAAAACTGCTTTTATAGATAACATATTAAAGGCATACTAGGCAGTTTTGGCTTGTTTTTAGCTCCCCCTTATTGTTTTAAATCACTGTCGTAAAACGTTAAACACCTAAATCTACCTGTTGAAATGTCTCCTCAGACTTCACTGCTTTCTACTGGAGCGGTTCATCACTCATTCAAAGAAATCAGCTGTGTTCAAGCAGGGAGAGATTAAAAAAATTCAGGAATCATGAGCTAAAAACACTCCGGCGCTAGCATAACAGCTAGCCACATTGGGTTAGCCTAACCCTCGTGAGATACGTGACTTTGTGAAACTTCAGGACACCAGAACGGAGACTCAGAAGTTGCAAACGCTGTATTCTGGATCCAAGCAGCAGATGGGGCTGAGTGACTTGTCATTAATCCTGTAAAGGGTCAGATTAGCACATGCTGGCTCAAGGAAAAGATTTAAAAATCGGAAAAAGTTACTTAGTGTGCCTTTAACAATAACACAAGTGTTAATCGTGTTATTTACATCGACAGCCAATTATTTGGTGCTTTTTAAAAATCATTCCTTTATTTAACCCACTGAGACGACACATCTCTTTTTCAAGTGATCTGGTCCAGTAAGGCAGCATAAACACAATACAAAAAACTGCACACAATCTATGTTAAAATAGAAGCACAACATCTACACAATAAAAACAACAGAAACATAAATTTAACAAAGTTAGTAAAATTCAATAATTAAAGCAGCAACATTCAACCAAAGCCATTTTCTCGTTCTTTTAAAAGTGCTATAAAAGTTTTTAGCAACAAGGCAGAGCACTAGCTGCCTTATGCTAACAGTTGCTAGTAATGCTAATGTGTGACATAAATCACCAACTGAGTCAAATCATGTAAGCAGAACAGAGTTGGAGATAATCATCAATAAGTGCATTTTTAGCATTATTTACTTTGGACACAGGAAGTGATAGGCTTAGTGTGTCACAGCTAAACCGGACCAGGTGAAAACAGCCCTTAAATGTTGTGTTCTCAGTCATTAATGTGATGATATTCTGATCTCTCTCCTTTGGCAGACCACCAACATGTTCTAATCCCTCGTCATCTAATATCTCCACCCCTACTTTAAATGCATCTCTCATCAATGAAGTCGTTATCTCTAAATCGCAATATTCTGATAAAACCACATATCTGATTGTAGACAGGAGCTGACGCACATCTAAAACTACAGAGACGTGGGGTTAAAAAAAAAAAAAGTCAGGTTAGCTGGCCTGTTTAAGGAGGCCGTGGATCAAATTTATACTCATAAACTCACCCTCTGTTTACATCCCTCAGGGGTAAACACACCTACACCTATTAATGATATTATCATCATCATTACTCTCCAGTGTGTGGCAGGCCATTTCATCCAGGTTGGCTTGTTGAGAGATTAAGCAGATGCTGGAAAGAAATTTGGAAAACAAATTCACCTGGGTGCCTATGCCAGGCGAGCTTCAGTCGCCTGGTGCTGTCGAGCTGAATCACTCAAGTGCTCCAATTCGTGTTGGAGTGGAGAACACAACACCCAGGATACCAAAGCATTCAACACACACTCCGTCAGCGGTCACGGAGACGGTGGAGGCTTCAGGGGCACGTTAGATGTGAGAAAAGCCCTAAAACCAATATTTCTGTGGAAAACAAACACTCAGTATTAACTTCACACCTTCTCACCTTGTCATTCAAGCACCTCATACATGACATGTGATGTGGGAAGACTTTTTTCTCCCTTTTTAGTGCATGTAGTGAGGCTCCACCATCTCTGGAGGGAGACAGCTTGGTGCTTTGGGTGAAAAATCAGCGCTCAGCTGGCTGATTTTCACCCCATCCTTCTTGCTTCCAGACTTTATTATTCTCGTGATTTCCTGATTTAACCACGTTTGCTCAAATAGCTGTTTGTTGTGCTGTACAGGCTAATAATTGTAGCTATACACAGCAGCTCTAATGTTTATTGGAGAGAGGTAAAGAGTTCAAACGCAGCACCGTATATCCATTATGAGCCTTTCCATTTCCCATCAGTATTCAGGCATTTTCTTTAAGAAATAAACTCAATTTGCAGCTGAGTGCAGGCTTTGACATCGCCTCTCCTAAGTATCATTGAGGGAAACTGTCTACATGCTTTTGTTTGTTTCATCTCCCACATTTCTGTATAATTTGCTCAACACAATGCATGTACTTCCAGGCAGTTTATGGGAACTGGCTCGCATGGATTTTTGATATATATGCTGTCAAGGCTTATTGCATTATAACAGATGTTGGACTAAATCCCTGGGAAGACTTGTTTATAGCTTCAAGTGGGAGTTTGATTTGTGATTTGAGGGGGAAGTGATCAGTTTTCACTAATTAAATCAATATCAATGTGAGCAAAGAGCCCATACAATTAATGCAAAGTTCTGGTTTTAAAGACAGCTTCATGTTAGATCCATACACTCTGTCTCAAGCATAGCAATAATTATGATTATAGATCTTATTCACATGTGGTCTAACCTTTTAGTTTCCTTTACGGCTCTGTGTTTTTTAATTTAAATCTGCAGGAATGATCAGAATGATAAAAGATTTAACACTCAGCGCGTTTGACACGGAAAAAGATCCTTCAACTAAAAGGACGTTTTACATTTTTATTCACTCTCATCACTCACTAATCTTCTAAAACTGTTTAAATCTGTAAGGATTGCAGGGAGTTGGTGTCTAAACACCCAACTACAGCTAAAACAAGAAAACTGAATATCTGTGCAGAATGTAAATGTAAACGTCTCACATTCGTATAGCGCTTTTCCAAGTCAGTGGACTACAAAGTGCTTTATGTCATTCACGTGCTGATGGAGCTACAGAGGCGCCACCAGCCCTCTGACCACCACCACCAGCAGGCAATGAGGGTAAAGTGTCTTGCTCTAGGACACAATGACAAAGAAACCCAGCTGGAGCGGGGATTCGATCCTGCAACCCTCTGGTGTGAATCAACCAGAGTCAATAATGAGGCATATTTTAATTTCTTGGTCCATCTATTATTTACACGGAGGAGGCAGGACTTAAAGGCACACTATGTAACTTTTTCATATTTCTAAATCTTTTTCTTGAGCCAGTCTGTGCTAATATGACCTTTTACAGGGTTAACTAAAAGTCAGTCAGCTCCATCTGCTGCTTGTGTCCAGAATACAGTGTTTGCAACTTCTGAGTCTCAGGTCCGGTGCCCTGAAGTCTCACAAAGTCACGTATCTCACGAGGGTTAGGCTAACCCAATGTGGCTAGCCGAAATGCTAGCGCCGGAGTGTTTTTAGCTCATGACTCCTGAATTTTTAAAAATCGACATATGCCTATGTATAAAGATTGTTTTACCCAACTTTATGTCCTAAACCTTTTTTCTGTTTTAGTTTCATCATCACAGCGCCACATACTGGCCTGGCATGGTTACAGCAACATTTAGAATCATTTTCACATTTCCATAAAGACACTTTTAGAAACAATGCTGTGTTTATGAGGATAGTTATAGAAATGGCAAAACATTTGGACATGTCATCAGGTCTTCAGTAGGCTACTTTTAGAAGTGCGTATGTTTAGTTGATCCATCTGGAGTCATTGTTTATTCACTCCCCTGGCTAACTCATGAAATATGAATGTCACTTTTTCTAATTTTAAATACATTTTCCTAGAACGGCTGAAACGCTGGTGGCGCTGACACCAATTGTTCTGCCTGACTCAGTGAGCCGCATCTCAGTTAATCCACTGGAAAAATAAAAGATATTAATCAAACGACTGCGGCTAACCCTCACTAAAAGCTCTGTGTCGGAGCGGGAAAATGCACATAATTCAATACAGCAGACATGAGATAATAGGCATTGTTCAAGTCAAAGGAAAGCAAATAAAGAAAGAGTTCGTGTTTCTGATCAAATAAACGTCACAGGAGCCAGTTTCTGATCCTCCAGCTCCATGTTTTATATTTACACTCATAAAAGAATCTCTCAGAAATTTCACGTGAAGTAGACTCAGACCTCACCACCGCCGTGTTCTGTTTTATTTGGATAAACTCCAGTCAGCCCCCGATGAATTATGAAGTTAAAAAAAATACAATGTCATGTTTTGCTTGGTGAGGCAAGCTCTCAACTTTCCACTGAGGCAGTGGAGCATAAAGCAGACACACAATAAGTAAACATTCGATGCGCATGCGAACAAAGCAGCAGCAGCAGCAGCAGTGAGAGTCACTTCTGTCAAAGTTCTCAGACATTTCTCCTTCAGAGTCAAACCAGAACGACCTCTCTCAGCCTGCTGATGTTTCTATATCACTCTTTAACAGACACGGCGTGTAATTTATACACTTTCTGTACAAATTCAGTCGATATAAGCAGCGGTACAGCTTGATAGTGCACAAATCCATTCGATAAAAGAACTTGTTTATTTTAAAAATGCTATGATTAGTTGTTTATTTGATGGAGGTCTTTAACTTAAGCAGAATAACTTTCTTGAAAGTTTTCCAGCAACAATACAAGCCTTAAAAACATTTAAAAAATAAAAGTTTATAGACGTGTAACTAAATAAGGCTAAGTTATTTAATTTACAAAATCTACATAATTTAAATTTAAAAAGCAATTGGCGTCTTGCAAAAAAAAAAAAAATGAAGGAAAATTAATTTTCTTTTATTGACCATCTGTTCTGTTTTCATCTGTCACAAACTATTTCCATGATGAGTTTGGAGTAGCGGGTGCAGCCCTGTGTTATACAAGATCATCCCTCTGTTTTTGCATGTTTTGTTTATCTTCCAAGCGCCCAGAACAGTTACTTTATACCCTGTCAGATCGCCTAAAACACAGCTGTGCAGCAGGATAGAGATCAAATTCACCTCCAATTCAATTAGTGTAGGTTTAGGGAGTAAAGTGAAACTGCTCTGGCTGAATACGACGGTATTTCTCAGCTGACTTTAGAAGACTCGCTCCTGAATGAGAAACTTATTACCGATCATCTCTTCAGTTAGGTCTTTTATTTGAGTTACAGATTAGTTTCCGATGGTGATTTTTCATCGTTTCGGTGCTCTTCGTCCTCCGCTGACAGCAGCTGAAGTCTCCATCAGCGTGATGAAGATGAAGCCGGCGCGCTGGTGAGAGTTAGACTCTTTGTGCACTCAGCCACTTACTGCTCTAACCTCTTAAGCTGACTGAATAATAATGATGATACTAATGTAAGTAATTACCATCAGCAACTCAGAATCTGCTCTCATTATGCAACAGCTGAAAGTCTGCTGCCAAATCAGAGCTGCTGCCAGCTATGAAATAGTAAAAGATACATATTTAATTCATCTCCAGTCCACATTACAGGGACATCCGAGTCGCTGACCCAGAGAGGATTTGCCTGCTCCTTTTCAGCAGCAGCCTGTGTCACATTCACACTCTAATTCGCTGCCCAGCACATCAAAAACTGATGAACTGGTGATGACAGAGCAACTAAAACAGGAAGAGCTGATCCCAGCTACTTTAGAGTTACCTGTTTCCCTCACCAGCTGCTTTAACCCCGCCTCGACGTCACTTTGGGATTAGTGACTCGGACAGATTGAATGTTCTGGATTCATTTAGTTTCAGTGCAGATTATGAATCGGTTATGAACTGAGAGACGTCAAACTCCTCGTCCAGAACAATGAGAGCACTTCATTCGTTCAACAACAGGCATGCAGTCAAATGATCGTTGGACTGAAAAACAACTGCTCCTAAAAAGACAAAGCACATTCTTAATGGACTTTTCTATTGCCTGTTTGCATAAACTTAATGTAATCATCAGTAAAAGCCTTTGAAACTTATGATTTATTAGCAGTAACCATAGAAACACATGACAAAAAGATCTGAAATCACAATAAAGTTTGGGGAAACCATTCTTGTGTCAGTCTCTGAGTTTTATATAATGCTAGCTTTTTGTTCCCTCCTTTTGTTTCTTTATTAAAGTTGGTTTTTGTGTCAACATTTTGGGTCTTTACAGCTAATAAACATGACAAGGTGACCCTGCAAAATCTCAATAAACACTCCCACTGAGCACAAAGTCAAATCCAGTGAGACGACGACTAACCGTCGGTAAGAAACGTGTGTTGTAAGAAAGTGAAAGGTAAAGAAAAGAGGAATATCCCTTTACGTTCCTACTGAGCCCCACAATAAACGTCTTAACCCTTTAAAGGTTGAATTATGAAATAATCTAAATTCTAATTTGAAAAAATGTTTAACTTTTTTTATTGTCTACTATTAATAAAACAACTACATAATGGTCTTTTTTTTTTAAATTATACAACTTAGTGCTGTCATGTCGTAAAAAAAAATTGTGCAATTAATTATTTATGATATGTAATTAATAGTTTAAGTAATCACATTTTTTATCACACCTAAAAAATAGCTGAGGAAAACCCTCATCTTGAGGTATTTTAATTCAAATTCATTAAATGATTGTGTCAGATCAATAGATTGATATATAATAACAAAAAGTGTCTTTATGAAGTCGTGTTTAATTTAGACGGGTTTATAAGTCATAAGTCATGTGTTGTTGTGTGCTCAGTTTTATATTGTTTGACAAAGTTTGGTCTAAAAAGTTTCTGTGACTCACATTTTCACATCCCAAAGGTACGGAGCCCCACAGAGGACATAGAAAAACAAACATTCGGACCGCGGAACACTTCTCATGATGGAGGATAGACACTTTCCATTGTGTATTTTGGCGAGCACTGAACAAATCTGTCCAGTCTGGTCTTTTCTAATAACATAGACAGTAATTCTTCTTAATGCTGTGAGAACCAGAAAAAGCCAAACCATGCAGTCACAGAGTAGTTTGGGTGGTCCAGTCTTCTAATTTAGCTTATGCAAACACGCTGTGATATCATATTCCTCGTTACGTAAAGGCTGCGTTGCTGAAGGCATGTTAGAAAAACACAGGCAATGGAAAACAAAACAATCGCTACTCATGTCCAACGATCACAGGCTCCTGTCCTCGTCACATGTCAAACATGGCTTCAGATAGCAAAGGTTGTGGCATGTCTTATTATAAAATCAGCTGTAAATTTGTCCTTTGCATGCTACAGATGACACGTCGTTCAGCCCTCTGAGAAGAGGGACTGGCTTGTTGCTCTAAGCTCTCTTATTGTTTGCCTCATGGGGTGTCTCACATCACTCCTATCCTTTCCCTGATGGTGAGTAAGCGGACACTCTGCCCTCTGCCTCATCCTTCCCTCCATGGAAAGTGATGTCTAATTACTAATTGCAGCTTCTATTCCCTTCTTCGCGTATCACAATCATTAAGAGCTAGCTTCATGTTAGCTGCTCTCCGCAGCTCTAAAATAAAGTCATATTTCAACAAATTTGGATATTTATCTTCGTGCTGTGGTATTGGCTTTACTGTAAACCATGGTTGTCTGGTATTGTGTTACCCGTACAGTATCCAGAGTGTTGCTGTTGTGTGCCAGGAGTCTAGTGGAACAATGGAGCTCTGGTGTTGTCATTAATTCTTAATGGCAGACTGAAACGCTGCCAGTCACTGTGTTTTGAGCGTCGTCCAGGCTCACGATTACAGACTGCAATTACAGACACCCGGGTTTGGGTTAGTGTGCAGTTAAGCTTCCTGCTTCTGGTACGGTTACAAGTCACAGGTCATGAAAAACAACTGCACTGGTCACTGAATACAAGACTGAAGAGTCTGATAAGAGATGGAGATAAGGGCATCTTCTGAACCCATAGCAGGAACGTGATAGTGGGCCTTTTTAATGGGACACGATTTCTCCTTTACAAATGAAAACGTTAAAAGAAAGGGGCTTCATGTCTTCATCTGAAGGCTGATTAAGATGAAAACAAACTGAGTGAGAATATAAAATGCAGCTGTGGATTGCGTGAGACTCGCTGAAGTTGAGGACAACCGGACAAAAAGGGAATTTTCCCCCAGCGCTGCGTGCCTGAACAAGTCTGCTTTACACACAACGACGTTCAGTTTGCCCTTTCAGCTGTCTGGCATCAGGAGCAGCTCTGTGTTTAATGTTTATCCACCATTAACTAGAAAATTAATGCTCAGAATAGATAACAATTGATTTAGCATCAATTCAGATTTAAACGAACCAGATTGGTGCCATGACTGACTGCTGTATTTAGATTTTTTTCTGCACCTCAGAAATACGCTGACTTATCTTTGACTTTCTAAAAAGGAAAAGGACCTTTAAAAGTCCACTTATGTCCACGTGATGTCAAACAAGATGGATTTCCTGATTTGTGGCGTTTTGTAACAGTCAGGTATGACGTCTGATTTAGCTGATTTAGGGGCCTTTAGGGAAATCAAGGGAAACTCAGGGGGCTTTGGTCCATTAGACATTGATAAAAAGGTTTCTGACAGCGAACGCCTCTCAGCCAACCTGTAACAAGATCAGATTGCCTCTTTGACGCAACAAAAGCTAAGTTAATCATAAAAGCCAGTTTTAACATGATCAGCAAGTTCAAAGATTATAAAAGGATCAATAGATTGATGGATCGTGACTGCAAACAGCTCCTTGTTGCTGCTAAAACCAAGTGTCAGGAGTAACTTTTTTATTTAAACGTCACGGGATAAGACAAACTCATGATTAAAGTCATACATTTTTAAAAATCAAGTTTTCACTATGATTGTGAAATATATTTTATTTCTGGAAAAAAGGACTTCTCACTAATTCATGAGAAACAAAGAAGAGAATGTGATGCATTCAGGGATCCTTGTATATTGTGACGCTGTTGTTGCTTCTATGTGATGCATTTATTGTAATGTACGTAGTGTTTCCACCAAACTTCCTGCTTTCAGATTTGAGTTTTTTATACATTTGAATTGTTGTTTTGCTCTTTTTAGAGAACTTGTGGGTTTTCTTTTCTCTTTTGGGGAATTTTATAGCTTTAATCCTGGAATGTTTCACATTTTTCTCACTAACTTATGAATCCACAATGTCAGTAGATATTAAATGTATATTCTTGCAAATATTCCAGATTTTTAAAGCTTTTTCTCACTAATTTATTAGTATACAATGCCAGAGATTATCCTAATTTAAGTCTTATGAACAAGAAATGTAGATGTTTTCTCGCATCCTTCCATAAGATCCTAAGCTTTGTTCGGATCATTTTTAAAAACTAAAACAGGATGTAAAGTTAATATTTGTTCACAGAGTTGGATTTTAAGGAATTTCTTTCCTAATGTTTGATTACAAATGTTTAAAACAACATCAGGGAGCAAACAGGACATTTTTTTTAAATTTTATGACACAGTAAGCATGGTGTTGTAGTTCAGGGAGGAATTTTAACAGATGAACTGAAGTGAAGCTGATAAACAAACAGCTAAAGGACATTTCTCTCACATATGAACGCCTCGTGCTGTTTCAGGGACTTCTGGAGCAGAAATAACACAAAAGAACAAACCAGTGATGCCTTAAGTTTCCTCAAGCAGCCACATGTGGACATAGAGGTCTGAACTCTTTCCTTTAGCTTGAATAAATATGACATTTTTAATTCTGCAGCTGGATGAAATGCTTCAGGAGAAAACAGTGGTTCTAATAGTGGTCTATTTAAGCTAATTTCTTCTTCTAATTTCATCAGAATAAACAGATTTTCATAAACTTACCTGCACAGCAAATCACTAGTGTTGATTTAACACTGGTGGTGTTGATTTAACACTGGTGATTTTGCTGTCATGTCTGTAAAATCGTATAATCTGCTTCTTTATGGTAATTAACAGATGCAGGAGAAGTTGGAAGCAACAGGCAACAATGTATTCAAACATCCATTAAGACGTTTTAACTTTGAGTTAAAGTCCCGTCAGAGGAGCCGTGTCTTACCTATGGTCGTGATGACGGTGATGGCGAAGTAAAAGGACCCGGCGAATTTCCACTGCACCCCGGCTTTGTGCGGCTTCAGCTGCAGCACCACCTTCTCCAGCTTGTGGAAGTCCTCCGAGGACAGGTTGAACATCCGGAGCAGGTCCTTCTTGGTGTTGTCCAGCTTCTCCTTCTGGGACATCTCCTCCTGTGACTCCAGCACGTCGAAGATCGCCGCGCCGACGATCAGGTAGGTGAAGGTGCAGATGATGAGGGCGAGGGTCCGCACGTTTTGCCTCTTCATGGTGGAGTCGGTGTGCGTTAGGGGCGCAGGCGGAGGGTGAGGAGCGCGGGGCCGGAGGACGCGCCGCTCGGACGGATCATGGCTGTGACGCTCTGACGGAGCCGCGGAGCTCTCCGGCTGTTTTATGAGGAGAGGAGCTGTTCATTCAGCACCACCTCCCTCACCCCCTCTGGAGACACATCCCAACCCCCCCCCCCCCTCTCTCTCTCTCTCTCTCTCTTCTCTCTCTCTCTCTCTTCATGACATTCACTTTAAATCTCCTCCACCTGATGATCAGTTATTCTCTGTTTGATCCTTTAATGAAGGAAAAGTGATCACAATGCATCTTAAAAGTGAAAAATAGCGACTTTTACACACAAATGAGTAAAATGTCTTAAAATCATGGATGAATTTGGTCAGATAGGAACATTAAAATGCAATAAAAGTTGAAATAAAATGTTTTTAACTGGGAAAAATCTTAAATTTCAAACATGTCCAACATGCTATTTTTGTCTATTAATCTGCAAATTAGCTCTAATATTTATGAATGAACTTTTCAAAGGAGTTATTTGTAGATTTGATTGGTTTTCTGCACACACACACACACACTTGTGTTTCATGATCCACCAACTGCATAAACATGGTTAAATATTACCACTGCTGTTATCTCTTCTTGAAGGAATGCATGTCACCTGCTACTTTTAAGGTTGTTCTCAAATAAGCAGCACCTGTTGACTTTGCATCTTCCGAAATATCTGAAGGATTTAAAATCTTTCATTCACGTTTGGTGGTTGCGTCCTATGTCAGCACAGTTCTGTTGTGTTTCTTTTGTGACTGAAAAGGTGAAGTCAAAACAGCATTTTCATTTATTTGAAACAACAGACCTGTCCGTCCTGCAGCTTGGAGCAACATGGACCCTCCTTCTATCCTTGATCTGTTCCATTTCAGCTTCCTCCTCTTTCATCCTTTCTTTCATTTCTTCTAGATTTTTCCTTTCTTTCACCAAATTGATCTTAACCGGTTGGGGTCATAAAAGCGCCGCCTTACTAAAGAAAACAAGAATAGTTACTAAGTCTCCTCTCCATTGTTTGAAACCTCATTTCAACCACGATAAATGGAATTCAGCCTATAGGTCAGTGATCTGGTGATTCTGTCATTCTTTAGTTCATCATGAAATCACCAAATATCCTTCTGTTAATTTTCCTTTATTGCAACAATTTACTGCATCTCATATTGTTAAATTAAGTTGTCAAAACAGTTTTCTTCTCTCCTAAAAGAAATGGTTTCACTTGTTTTGGATCATCTTTTCAATTTTTCCTGGAACATTAAACTGTTTTTGTTTATTGGATGTGACTTCCTGTGAGACTACAGCAGCTGTTTCACTGACCTGTATCATCAGTGCACTCCAGCATTAAAAACATCCGATTTTCAACGATCTGACCAAGAGTTTTATTTATTATTTGCATGTTTAAGAATCTGTCTCAGTCTAAGACCGATGTATCCGCTGTGAATCACTCCTGAACCTCGCAGCTGTTTCTGTCGCTCCAAGAAAACCTTAAATTCTTGCCCTTTGACCTGAGCGTCGCTCAGTCCAGAAACATCAACAGCAGACGCTTTTTCTCAAGTCTGAAAACAAATACAGCTCTCTGTTTTCTTATAGCTCCAGAAGGTGTTTGAGAGGAGGGTTTGATGTGTTTTACGACAACAGAAAAAGAGAAATGATTACGCAAAAAAGACAAATGTCAAGTGAAAGTTTGACTGTGGCCAAACTTGATGACCTTCAGAGTCACTGGTTTCCAGTAAGTGGTTCCCTGACGAGTTGTGCGTCAGAGCGAGATGGAGCCACGGTCTGATGGGTAGACTCAGATTTCACTCCATTTATTTCTTTATTTATCCTCCGCAATGAATGCTTTTTATAATTCACCACAAATGCAAGAACGCCTGGTCAAACTGCTGAAATCACTCACGTTTTTCTCAACTACAAACAGTTTTTAATGACTTTTCAGTGTCGAAAATTATACGTGAGACAATCTTTTTCATCTACACGTGCCAACCAGCCGCTCACTTCATCTCTCTCTCTCCATCTCCGACTGATCAATCTTAGCTAATCTTAAGTTCTTCCTCTGCAAGTCAGGCTAAAAATAGCTCTGCTTTCAGTAAACGGGTCAGTCAAGTCAACTGTGACTGGGCCTGCATAAATCCTCCCCTCACAAATTGAAGTGCTGAAAGCCTCGGCCGATCATTAGTGCATCAATTAATCCGTTTGATCCAAAATGTGGCTGGGCTAAAAATACGCTTTGAAACGTAAAAATGTATGACATAATAAAGAGATTGTATACCCTAAAAGGCCAGTAGAGCATGAGCAAACTGGAACTTTTATTTATCACATGATTAGTTTGTGCATCAGGCCCTGATAGTGTAAAACATCAGCAATAAGCCCCTTAAATATGAGCAGAACAACAACATGGAGAACACTTTTTATCCATGATTTCACCTTTTTCTGGTACAAACACAGCAAATAAATATTTAGTTGTTTTTTGTGAACGAAGCTCAGAGTTCATCCATCAGAAATATGTATTATTCCCATTTACACAATAAGTCATCTTGTTAATGGATACTAATGGCTGATGGGTGACATCATTTACACCATTTACTCGTGTGTGTGCATGTTCCTGATCATCAGCAAAATGTCTAATGAACCTCTGACAGACGTGAACGAAACTCAGATTCTGTTCATTAGATGTGCATCGATTACTCATTAGGAACGTGGAGCTGGATAATTAACACACAAAATAACTGCATCTACTGTAAACACACACACACACACACACACACACACACACACACACACACACACACACACACACACACACGGCTTCATGGTGGCTTTTAAACTCTCTGGCAGAGCGTTGGGTTCATGAGGTGACTGACAGGAGAACACGTTATGTAACCATATCATATGATGACATCATTAAGGGCAAAGCCACACAGACATAAGCACCCCCCCGCCCCCCACCACCACCTCTTCCATATACCCTGAAAGCATCTTAGGGGGGGTGCCCTTCAGCCCCCACATCTCATTACATGTGCTTCAACGTGACCTGTGGCTTCCCGCTGACATTCAGACTCTTTCATTTTCCATCATTTGCTCTGCCTCTAACGCTGCTCCTGCTCTCATTTACTAATTATTCTAAACACCCCTCCAATTAGAGGTGTTTATTATAGTCCGTCCAGAGTGATGCGCCTGTGTGTTCTCTGATAATAAAATCCCAAGCATGTGAAGGTTCATTTAGGCGTGACGTTATGGTCAAGTTGTGAAAATCCCTGGGTCAAACCTGAAAACACAATGTGTTCAGTCAGAAGATTTGAATTTGAACTCGTCCTTCAATCCTGACAGAACTGATTTTGGCACGAGGTTGGACTCAGGCAGCACAAAATATCATCTGAGACACAACTTCCCATTCCTGTTTGTGTAGAATCAAGAAGAGTTTATTTTCAACCAAACTGTTTCTGTGACAACCCCAGTGTATGCATATAAAATAATCACACATTAAAGCCCTCGACCAGCCCCGAAGTGGGAAAAAAACATGTTAGGAAAAATAAAAACACAACAGAAAATAGACAAAATTAAACAAAGTTAAAACGTTCTGCTATAGAAAGTCTGTTTTTAATAATATCCTGCAGTTTTACAGCTGTTGGGGGGAAGCAGGGTTTTCTGTTTTTGTGTCCCTGTCCTGATAGGTCTGTATTCTCTAATGTTAGGAACTTAAATGAGTTATTATCAGAATGAGTCCTATGCTTTTGCCCTATCAAGCTGATTTCTGTGCAGCTGTTTGACTGGTTGTTTGGTGCATACAACTTCCTGTAATGAATTTTTGATGAAGAGCTTTTTTGCCATCTTTAGATCAGTTAGAGTAACAGGATGTCATGCGATTTATCAGGATGCTTTCTATTGAGTAAGTTACTCAGCAGCATCTAAGGGAGGTTATTCTTTATAGCGTCCTTAGCCTCTGAGTACGAAGCTTTATTTTGGTGTGAAAGTTTTTATTTCCTCAAGCTATTTTGGATTTGTAGCACCTCATAGACATAAAAACAAAATATTTAAGTGAAAAATATTCTTAAAATATTTTACCCAAGTGTTTAAAATTGCTAATTAAAACCAAATCTCCTTAAATAAGAAAAACAGGTCTAAATTCAACAGAATATAATATTATAGAGCATGAAGCCAGTGTCTTCTGTAAGGGATGCGAGGTGAACTGAACTGAACAGTAATGATACTAAAATCCACCAAAAATGTGTCTTTGTTCAGAAAGTTTGGTGTCATCCTGCTGTAGTAAAAAGCACATAGAGGAGGGGACTAAACACACAGCCTTGTGGCACACCGGTGCTGAATGTGTGTTAGTTGGAAATGGAAGGAGTGAGTCCGTGTGTGAAGTTTGTTAATTAGCTGGCCTGCTACTATTGAGGGTCTAAACATGACTTTATGTGAACAAAAATCTACAGAGGATTGTGATTGGGCTGCACGCTAAAACATCATGTCGATTAAAGTCCTCTTGCATATCGGTAAGCTGCTGATTTTATTTGTTTTCACATAATCTTAATTTGCTACTCGTCTCTCGCCCCTTCATTCAGTTTGAAAGCTCTTAACTTTATGTCGTTCTCATTGCTCCACTAATGGGTCTTTATGAGTCGAGCCACGTTTATTGCCGTCTATAATTAACTTTACTGTCGCCTTGTTTTCACTCATGGTGCGTTAAGATCAACATGTTGTGTTTTACAGCAGCTGGAAATATGAAACTGTGTGTTTATTCTAATTCTCACCGAGGTGAAAACAGTCAGTCCTGTTCCTTGTTTTCATCTGGACCAGCACACACTGTACCAGTGGGCTAACAGAAATAAAACAACAGGCAGCATGAAAGGGAGTGGGACTAAGACAATATAATAAATCCTCTGTGGAGCTGTTTGGTTAAAACACCCAAAAGAAGAAGTGCAGTTTCACTCATGAACACCAAATCACAGAAGATCTTCAGGGGATGTTCCAAACCGTCACTCTGTGCTCTTTAATGTTTATTACCGCTATGCTTTTGGATGCATAAACGTACAAAATTATTATTTGAAGCTCGTTTGAAATTCAGAGAAAAGATGTGGTTTCATCTCTGCAGCAGCAGAAATTAATCAACAGAGGTTTAATTCTAGAAGTGCAGCTGAGCCGTCGAGCTGCTTCTCGAGAACATCTGATTTATTTTATGAGTCAGAAATGAAAGCTGAACTTCTGTAAGACCTTTATAAATATTATTTCTCCAACTATTCAGGCTTTTGATGATTTGATCTGCTGCACAGAGTAGGATCGAAGCTGCATCCAAAAAGCACAATTCCCATGTTTTTCTTTTTGCTTTTTACAATTTTCACTACAAAGAAACAGAAAAATTTATCAATTTGATATTTTTCCAAATATAAAAGAATAATATGCTGAACTTTATATGATTTTTTTTAAATTACATCATTCTAACTCATGTATTCTGAGACAATCACATGGGAACTTCCTTAGACAGAAGACAGATTGAAGAAGAAACTTTAGTCACAAACCAATAAATAAACACAAAAATAAAGGGAAGGTGATAAGTGAGGAGGACAGGTGTAAACTGAGGACTTCTAATGAAGAAAATCAAGAACAGGTAAGAAGTTTTGATCAGTTCATTCAACACATCCACTGCTCAGCATCAGCGTTTAGTTACAGATCAAGACTTTGAAGAGGAGATAAACATGAAGTCAGACCTGCTGCTGTTTGCAGACCCATCTCATTCTCTATGACGATGTCCCATAAACCACTGAGCAAATCAAATGAATGTGAATTTAAAATTCTCTGATGTCTAATGAATACATTATTATAATAGCATTTAACAGACTTTTCAGCAAATCTGGACAAAATGTTTATATCAGCGTTATTTATAGCTCTGATGGTTCTACAGAACAATCTACTAGTGTTTTAAAATCAAAACAATATTAATACCAGCAAATTCAAGTTCCTACGTAAAGTTCTCTTATTTCTCCTTCTAATAATCATAAAAAAGAATTATAGCCAAACTGGATAATTTTGTATGCTATAGCGTATTTCTAATCTATTTTACATCCGAGCAGTGTCTCAGTGTGGTGGCATTCTAAGTTTTGTTTCATCTGACTTTTCTTTAAACTATATCAGGATCTGATAGAACCGATCTGGGACATCAATCAGAAAAAGTTGTGATTTTTACAGATACCAAACTCTGAACTTAACACCATGAATTCATCCTGATTAAGTTACCATGGTGATGGTAGGGAGCCGCCTCCTTGATGCAACGAACTCCAATAACCTGCTTTCTTTGATCACACCCAATGAGTTTTAAATGTGTCATTCTCAGCAGCTCATTAATGAAACTAGGGTGTCACTTGTTGCAGAAAAACACAAATAGAACTTTCTGGTGCAAAACTTTAATAAACAGTGTTGTTTTGACTGATGCAGCAAATAAAGTCAAACAGGGTTGGATTGAATGTAAAGTCAGAGCTGCACGTGTAGGTCAGCGCTAGAGGTCCAGCAGGGCTGAGGACAGCTGGAGGGACACGCTGCTGAGGGACAGCTAATGTAATGAGCAGAACACACACACGCACACACACACACACACACACACACACACACACACACACACACACACACACACACACACACACACACAGATATTTACAGAGATGATAACACACACAGTCATTCTGGATCAGAAAGTCATCTGTTTTGGTTTTTTTATCAACAGGAAACCAACATAAACCAGCAGCAACATTTAACTCTGGACTGTTTATGAGTAAAAGATAACAGAGGTTAAAGGTCAGAGGTTACAGTCACATAGATATTACCTCACAGGTCACAGAGGGGTTAAACGATGACTCACTGAGGTGAAAGTCTTACATTTTTCTTTAGCTCTGCTGTGTCATGTAAATGTTTCTGTACAGGATAAAATCATAATGCAAACATGTTGCAACATCGCCCTCTAATGGATGCCTTTATACATAGATTTTAATTTGTGCTGCAGCAAAATGGATTCAGAGTTAAAAATCATCAAGTCTGTGCATTTTTAAAATTTAATTAAAGAAAACAGTAAATCTTGATTATGTGGGTTGTTGGAACTTTACAGACTAGCAACCTTCATAAGGAGTCTTTTATTGTGTATATTCTTATGAGGGAGAAACTTCACAAAAACCTCCCTGCTGGGAAAACGGATAACTGCTTTATTAGACTGAGTAATATCCAGTGCGTGTTATGATTTGAGGGCTTTTCTCTATTGTGATATTAAGCTTTTATTTCACTGATCTTTTCCTTCCACCCTTTGTTTCACAGTTCCTCCAGCATCTGGTCCTTGTTAGTCATTAAAGCCCCTTCCTTTAGATTTATGCCTCCAGTTCTGTCTTTAAAATGCTTTACTAACTCATTTCTGTTTCTTTGAAGATTCGTTGTGTTGTATGAAACTTTTTCACACCCCTGATTTATTTTATTTACAAACTTTTTGAGAATCTTTATTCACTTCTTTTATCTGTTTTGCAGCTTGTTATTGTAAAACTGTTGCAACGAACAATGATTATCCGTCAACAAAAGGCCTTTTGTGTAAATCATCATCTGATCAGAACTCAGATTTTGTCATGGCTCGCTACCAGTTAGATCAGTTTTCCTACTAAAAGTTATTTCTGCTGCATGACACTGATTACATATTTGTCTCAGTCGGTCCACGTGAACCTGAAACTGGTTCTGCTGGAGGATCTTTCCTGTTAAAAGGATATTTTTGTCCATTGTCACTCTGTGCTTGCAGGATGCCGGTTTCCTTAAACAAACCAATGTTCTACTAACTTGCATTTTGTAATCCTGATTTTATTATATTTGGATTAAATTGACTGCATGCAAATAATTTTGAATCTGGTTTTTTGAGGTGTCAGAACACAGCTAAGGACTTTTTGCAACACTCAGCTGTTGTGTCTGCATCTCCTAACCAAACTAAACCATATCCACATCTCAATCCTGCCCAATGTTTTTAAAAATCATCTCATATAACTGTTCAAAATGGGATTGTTGTTATTTTGAATCCTTACATTCACAGTATTTTATGTTTTACTACTTTATTTCTTTATACCAGCAGTTTTGTTCCCCAGCAAAAGTGCTACTTTATCTTCTAGCTTTATAAAATATATATTTGAAGAATAATTATTTTGTACTTTTGAAAGATATATACCTAGAGTACCTAAAAAAGTTAAATAAAACTTTCAATAAGAACCAGCTGACAGGAAAACACCAATCAGATCCTCGAGCGTCCGTCTCTCAGCGCAATACTCATGTTTAACCACTAGATGGCGACAGATCCAACGTTTTATCGTTTTTAAACAGTCTTTGGGGAGTTTTTAGGAGTTTACTTCAGTTTTATGATTGAGAATTAATTCATCCTAAATTGTTCTTGACATTTTTTATTATGAAAATCCGCTTTAAGTTTGTATGTTTCAAAAAATCTGACATAACTCGCTGTAAAGCGCTTCACTTCAAACTGAGCAGACTTTAATAGGAATGTTCTGTTTGCACAAACCTAAAGAGTTGGAAAAAGGCGGTGCTAGAGGCTGCAGGAGCAGGGGGTCAGATCCCGCTGCTCACCGGGGAAACTCCTGTCTGCAGCTCAGTCCCTCCTGGGAGACGCGCAGCAGCAGCAGCATGGACGGAACCAAAGGAGGGGAGCGCTCAGCCGAACAGGCTGCGTCTTTATTTGGGACATCCGAGATGGAGAACCAGAGGAGCAACTCTGAGCGGAGAAAGAAAAGGATCTGTAAAGTCATCACTGGGGTAGGAGAACTCTGATCACTCTAAAAACCAGTATAAAACCGACTCCGAAAGTTTTTTTTTTTCCACTTTTATACTTATTTCTAATATTACATAACCTCGAGATGCATCTAAATCAAAAATAATTCTTTTAAAAAATGAGATGAAAGTGTTTTCTTTAATTTAAATCATTCTAAAATGTAACCTATTCATCTCGTGATGTGAAAACCATGACACCATGGACTAAGAGTGATGCAAAATGGTCCTTTTTTAAAATTTCCAGTCAGTTTGATGAGTTGCTGCATGCAGAAATGAAATCACCACGAGGTACCGAACCCACAGCTTCATGTTAGCATTTTTACACTGTTTACTTTAGACGTCATTAATCTGCAGCTGTCTCCCAGCTGAGTCTGTCAGAGGAGCCAGTGTGAACTGGAAACTCACCGTTTTCACTCCAGTGTGAAGACCCTAGAGGCCAGGAGGGGCTCTGCAGGTGGACATGACCTGGGTGTTGTCCTGGAAAGCAGGACTGGACCTCTCATCCCACGCTGCTAAATTAGAACCTTTGAGTCATGCAGACAGTCAGTGAGGACTTTTTATAGCAAACTTGTTTTTCTGCAAAGACTGAGCTATTTGGGGGTGGTGTGGTGACGCAGGCTTCATTTGTTCCATTCTGGGAATTTATCAAAAGTTCAAAACCATCAATGTGCTTATAGAGGAAAAGCTCAAAAGTCTTCTTTTAATTGAAATTTATATTAAAAAAATAGAGTTTTACTGCAGTGAGCAAATATAAAGATGGATTTGACATTTCATCATCTAGTTTTAGTCCATTTCCAGGTGAATTTTTCTGATATTTCTTGATCAAAAACATGATATGCAAATTGCTTTTTGGGTTTCCTTTCCAAAAGACAAACTTTAAATCAAAACCCAACCTAATCTGTCTCATGTGTGAGACATAAACTGAACTCATCAGGCAGTTACTTCAAATGGTTCACTGTTGTTTAAACTACAGCTGGAAACAGCTGCAACCAGATGTGTTCTGTTTGGCACTGATGGAAAACAAAAAGAGCCAAAGTCTAGACGATGCTGCGAAGTTACTTTGTGATTCCTGTTTTTAAATTTAAAGAAATTTCCCCCCAAAAATGGAAAAGTTTCTCCAACATGAGGATCATTCGTCACTTTAGAGACTAAAACTTCTAAGTGGACTTTAACCTCAGTTAATTTTCACTTTATCCATAAAGAGACAGGAGGTGAACTTGTCTGACTTTGACAGACTGTTTACTTTCACAGCCCTCAGAGAACACATGAACACCCCCTCAAAAAAAAAAAAAAAGGGTCTCCTGTCTGTTCAGACTGTAAAACCAGTCCCCAGACAGCGAGCACGCTGCATATTTTCATAAGTGTTGAGGAATTCCCGTTGATGTGTGTGCGAATCACACTAAGAGGATTACTGGTGGTTGATGATTCACAATCCTGCTTTTAAGACCCTAACAGCCAAGTAGAGCAGCTCTCTTTCAGGGAAAAACATAACAAGTGTCAACACAATAAAATAATCTGTGAGTCTGAGTTGTGTTAGTGTGTTTTTAAGCTTTTGTGTTGGAGAAAGTGAGAAAAAACAGACTTTTAAATGTTGAAAAAGACACTAAACAAAAATAAGAGTTAATATTTAAAGTAACCCTTGCAAGGTCCTTGCAAAACACTGGATCTAAATTTAGCTTGTCACAGGGAATGTTTTAATTTGGCAGCACAGAAGCAGTGTGAGATGTGAGGCGTGATGTGTAAACGACCACATCAACCAGTGGAGCTCTGTTTTAGGCCCAACGCCCCTCCCTCTATCTCCACATAAACAGCGTTTTCTTTGAAACACCCATCTAATTACAAACCCCTCACTCCCAGAGAGCTGCTGTTCCCAGATCAGCTCACAGATGGAGATGTGAACGAGTGGGCGGGGCTTAAAGACATCCTAAAGGCAGATTAAAGAGATCTGATGCTCTAAACAGCAAATCATGTTGGCTGTAGTTTAAATTTGACAGAAGTTCATCTCTGGAGCTTTAAATGTAAACGTTTGTTTACTGAGGGAATCTGTGGCAATAATCTAGAAGTTTGATGATTACTTTATTATAAAGTGACAAAAGCAGCTAATCGTTCATTTAAAGATGCAGTCGGAGTCTTTTAGGCAGTAAAGTGGAGAGAATGAACATTAGCCTCGTTGCAATCATCAACTAAAAGTATTTTATTTTGAAGTCATTTGTAAGTTGAAGCCTGGAGGTAACGGTAAACACTTCACGTATTCTAAATGATTAATAACTCTTTTTGTTGCCTGACCTTAGGTTCTGCTGCTGTGTTTACTCATCGCCCTGCTGGCCGTGGTCATATCTGTGAAAATGGGCCATAAGGAGAAAGGTAAGCTTCACTTTTAGTGATTTTTTTTAATGTTGTGAATTAAAAGTATGTTTTTTTTTAAATCATGATATTTGCTCCAAACAGTATAAAGTGATCAATGAGAGAAAGAAACGTTTGTAAAATATGAGGTCATTCCTTATTATAGAAGGTTTATAGGTGTCATAGTGACCCCCCTCCAGAAACCATTAAAACCCTTAACCTGGACTAACTTCACCTCAGTAAAACCCAGTCTGGATGTGGTTTTAGTTCTGAATGTTTGTTCAGTCTCTTCGGTATTTTTGACCAGGTAATGCTGACTGTTCTGTGAGCAGAGGTGATGTCATCATTCTGGGTCCTACCTTGGTTGAGCTGGCTCATAAAATCCAGGTTTAGAAAACTGGATCCAGATGTTTTTTTGTTTGTTTTTTAAATCACTCCTTATTGTCTGACATATCTCTGAGCACGTTTCATCCACAATTCAGAGCAAGAAAGTTTCTGTCCCTCTGCTTTTTAACATCAGCAGATTGAATTAATTGTACTGTCAAGGTTGCAAATTTAGTAGTAGTTATGATTCTTGTGTGTGTGTTTTAATTTCATTTGTGCATTCATGAGATCACTGCAGCATGTCAGGATATGTGCAGAAATAAATTGCATCCAGCTCCCATTGAAAGGGATTAAATCCTCATCAGGTCTGCAGTGATGCACCAATCCTGATCCTCAGCTCTCCTGCAAGTTTTAGTGTTTATCCTGATCCAACTAAATTCTGCCTTCAGCATTTCCTGTTACCCGTTAATCAGCCACTGATTTAAATCAGGTGTGATGGAGCTGAGAAACCTCTAAAAGGTCCCTCCAGGTCTGGAGCTGGACACCCCTGTTTTAGATGTTTCTCTGCTCCATCACACCTGATTTAAATCGATTAAAAGGCTGCTAAACAGGAAACCCCCTTTGCTTTTTCAGCCTGGACTTTCATTTATCGTATACGTTTAAATGAAAACACTCTGCAGTCACATCAAATCTGAGTAAAAATGCCATAAAGTGCTAGATATTAGTGCTGGCCCTTGATCTGCAGCGGTTACTGTAAATATTGAAGCCACTGTTTCGTTCTAAACGACGTGCGATTTCTGCAGAAAAATGACTCAACTTTTTCTGTGACCTCAAAAATGCACCTCAAGTCTGAAATAGGAGAATAGTTTTATTAGAAAAGCAAACATCAATAAAAGAAGCTGTCAAATGGTCAGATAAACCCCAGAGTTGTTCTTTTTTGTCTCTTTATTTGAGACTGTTAACATTCCAAATTCAGGCGTCAGCATGTTTGTTTTTCCCTTTCTTTAGTTTTAAATCTGCATGAGCTGTGAAGGCTTTGTCTGAGACAGCGTGAGACTGATATCTGGTAACATTTATTCATCCAGGTCTCCTGTAGCACAGTGGTTAGCGGGGGAAATAATAATCAAAGCTCCATGGTGGCATCGCGGAGCTGCAGGCCTGCTGTGTTATTGGAAAAAGTACCTAAAGCTGATCCAACAACAGACTCACTGGAAACTCAAAACAGGGAGTATTTAAGGAAAGGGTGAAGGTGGGTCAGGTTACTGAGAAGCTAGAGGTGAAAGTTAACCCCTCAGACATCCCGGCTCTATTAACCCCAACGTTTCAGTGCAGTTTAGCCATAAAGCAGGTCATAAATACACTTTTTCCTATGAGACAGGAGGTGTTTTCAGCATTCCAGCTGTGGGCAGCAGCTTCTGTACGCTCTTTGTTTCAAACTTTGCTCAAAACACGCCTCTTCCTTTTCTGGAGCAGCGGTGGTGAGTGTGGGCAGCTGTCGTTAAGGGTGGGGCGTTCCTTCTGCTGTGGTACTTTTCCTCTTATTTTCCCTGCCCAGCCAACATGAAAGCCACATGGGAAGAATACGTCGAGAGTTGTGTCGTTTACAATGCTGCTTTCCTGATGTAGCTTTTGGAAACAGATGAAAAGAAACACAAATAATCACAGACTTGACTCCAGTTTCAGAGGCCTGGCTGTGCGTTGTGTGGATGCTGAGAGCGGCGTTTCCTGTGGATTACATATGCTCTCCTGAGACCGAGCATCCCCACCTTCAGTCCAAATCACAATGCTGGCCTCGAGGCCGTGAGGAGGGGCCTTCTCACCATATAAGACTCCCTCTGTCGACTTGAAAGTGTGGACTCTGTTGTTTTATAAGCATTTGAGGTTAGATGTGACTCATTTTAAAATCTGGTGAAGATCAGATCATTTTTATTGTGTATAAATACATAAAATCCTAGAAAACTGTCTTTTTTACCACGATTGATTCAGTTTTTTAAATTATTCTAAGTTTACCAACAAAAATGCAACAACAAAAAAAGTGTCTTGGGTTTTTATAAGACTAAACATGAGCTTAATTACAAACCACGTGACACAAACATGGTTTTACTCTTGAGTAAATGTCTAACCTTGGTGTGACAGCTGGTGTGTTTCTGTCAGTTTTAATGCCTGTTTTGAAGTTGGTGAAAAGAACAAAATTTAAATCAAAATGTCAAGCTGGTCTTTTCTTAGAGCGTTTGGTTGAGACGTGAAACCTCGAAGTTAAATCTTCCCAAACATCCTACACAACCCTAAAACCCTGCTCTTAGATCTCACCACCAGCGATAAAGTCTGTCATGAGAACTTCCCTCCATCGAGGAGAGGTTGTTCCCACTAGAGCAGAAGGATAAGAGACACAAAGACGTAAAAGATACATTTTAAAAAGCTCCTCAAATCTGGAAAATACTCAGTGGAATATAAGGAAAACGCTGAAAATCCTTACAATTAGAAAAATAAAGAACCAATTAGACTTTCTTTCTTCCTTCTTGGGCGAGTAATCCAAGATGGACTCATTTTACAATCAATGAAAGAAGTTAATTCACTTTCATTAAGAACTTTAAGGATCATTAACCTGACGAAGTGATTGTCCGCTCAGGTGAAACGATTAAAACTCTTCACATGTCCGACTCACAGGGTGGATGTGAGGGTCGGTGACTCACATACAGAACCTCCAGGGACCGTTTGTGTTTAGGTAAACAATCCAACAACGAAAAAGATCGACTTATAAACAGAACTGAAAAAGCCAGATGTCCCGTGGTGTGAACTTTCACACTGAAGCTGGCTCACAGGATAAAGCAGAGGAATTGACATGGAGAAATGCATAGATTTAAATCTCACCTCTGGTTTCTTCCATCAGTCCGACTGGTTCAGCTAGTGGACTTGAACGTCCTGTCCTGCCGCTGTTGTTGCATAAAGCAGAATCTCACTAGGCTGCAACCACTGGTGACAAGTTGGAGACAAAATCGGGAGAAAACATTTAAAGTTTCACCTCAAAATTCAAGCAACTCAACATTGAGTCCTTGTGACTCATGCAGTTGAGATGCAAACATTTTGAGACCTTTTGGAAACCCGCCTACTCACACCAAGACGGGAAGACGGACTCATAGGTGTTTAGTGATGAAATCAATGCTCTTATCAGCAAAGCGTTTGTCATTCAGCTGTTTGCTCAACACCTTCCTTTTGTGTGTAACCACACACTGACAGCACTACCTCAGTTTGGTCTGTGTGGATTTATCAGTGTTAAAACGACACATCAATCTGATGGTTCTTAATATTGCTGTTCATGTGAAATATAAACTAGTTTGTGTGCGCTACATTTGCACAGAGTTGTGTCTTTTTGTGCTGCAACATAAAAACTAAAAAGTTTCCCCAGCATGGAAGCACATGAGTCAGTTGTCAGGTCGTCACAGATTTATCGTTCATCCTCACACAGCTAGAGGATTGTTTCCTCTAACTCTTCACCGTCAGACTCATCGATTCCAGCACCCACAGTCCATCAACGCTCCCGATCTGAATCAGATTGTTTTTATTGTTGAGTTTTAGTTTTGATCAACTAAGATTTTGCATCAGTCTCCTCGACTCACAGATGTTTTTCTTTGTTTTCCACCAGGAGGGGAAGCAGTCATTGAAGAAGTTCGACAGAGACAATGTCCACCTGGGTAATAAAAGTCTTGTTTTTCATTTTAAAAATCCCACCTCAGATAATTCATTATTCACTTTTGTTCTCCGTCCTGAGGGATGTATTCCAACACATTCAGTAGCTGTGACTGAAGCTTTTCAGCTGCACCACCTTTAGAAATGCCTCCTCTGTGTGACGGCTTTAAACTGAGACTACAAAAAGAAGAAGTGACGTTTTTATGTCTCTGTGGAAAGTCAGTCTGTTCTTCTTTGTGTTTTTTTAACGTGTAACAAACTCAAACACTTGACTTGTGTTTTCCCCCTCCGATTGTGTCATTTCACTGGGGGATGTGAGTTTCTGTCTCCATGGAAACGGACAGACTCATCCTAGCCTCCCACTCTGAGGCCATGGTTCTTGACTGGAAAAGGATGGTTTTATCTGAAGGGAAGGAGTTTATATCTCGGGTTCTCGGAGGAGGGGAGGATGTTTGAGCTGTGATTAGGATGCCTCCCGTAGGAGGAGGTGTTTCAGGATGAAAGTAGACTCTGAGGACAGCTCGAGACTGGGAACACCACGATGTCCCGTTTTAGGAGCTGGTGGAAGTGGCTTTGGAGAGGACAGTCTGGGATTTCTTGCTAAACAAAAAGCTTTTATTAACCTTGAGGCTTTGATCAGTGTGCTCAGGTTGTGAAAGGGAAGTGTAGCCTCACCAAATAGGCTACATCCTCTGACCTTTGACCTCTGTTGACCATCACAACAATAATCCATCTTTTTCCCAATAACTTGGAATACAATCACTCTTGGATTATGTTTAACCTGAATCAAGATCCCTACAGGTGTCCAACTGTCCACTTTCAAGTGTCCATCTCCCAGATGACCTTAACTGGACACTAACTGGTCTAATAAAACACTCTCTGTAAAGAAGTCTCTTCTGTAACACCACAGACTGGTGTTCCAGCTGTAATCTCTTGTTTACAGAACATTCTCTTGTAGTGTTTCTGCTCAGGGTCACCCACACACTCACACCCAAAGTGTTATAATGCTTCTCTGCTATGTCATGCATTTCTACCATTATAATGTGAGTCTTAACGGGCGGAAGTCATGTGACTTGGTAACTCCCTCACAGTCCCTTGTCCAATCAGAACGATTCACAACTCCACTAACTCAGTTCTGATTAGTACACTTAACAACTTCTGATTGGTTAAATTTAAGATAACTCGTCTCAAAACTAATACTCAGTTCCGGTACGAGCTAGTCTTGTCTTGCTGGTCTTGTCTTGACAGTCTTGTCGAGTCTTCATACAGTCTCAGTCTTGGTCTGAGCTACAGCCTGAAAGCAGTCGGAGCTGCTATGCTGCTATCTTAGCTGAACCCTTATCAGCTTTGAACAAGGCCTCTCAGTCTCTCCCTCACCACGGGAACTGATCAGAAATGAGTTCAGCATGCCTGCTGAAATGCCTCCCTTGCTGACCGGGACGTATCCACGGACTGTCCGGCGAGGTCCTCGGCGGCCACGCCTTCCAGGACCACCACTCCGAGTCTGGGGACTCCAGCCTCAGCTCGTGGAGAAACCAACGCCTGCCAGATCCAGGAGCGTCCACCTTTCAGTGAGCGAACACCACTTTCTGATCGAGAGGTTTGCTTTGATAAAGCTTAATTCTTCCAAACTAAATTAAGCCAAACCAAATTCCATAACAACTTAAATTAGCCTAAATTGACTCTTAAAGTCCTAACTAGGTTAACTAAATTAACTAACTTCCCTAGTCATTAAAACATATGCTACGGTCCGTTAAAACTCACAATTAAACTATCTTTAACATCCTCAACATGTTTAAGAATATTAATTGTGTTTACATCAAACTTTCAAACTGTCTTATCTGTCTGTGTTCTTAGGTTTTTCAAATTAAATGGTTGTTCAATCCTTATCTGGTCTCAGTTCACTTATTAATAAGGTATTTCAATTCACTGTACTCTTTCAAAGAACCTAGATAATTCCTGTAAACACTAAATATAAGTGATAGTATTGGAGATATTTTCTCCATATAAAACTTCCAAAACTTATTAGTGAATTTACAGAGGGTGTAGTTAAAATAACTAAATAGTTATTTCAAAACGCTACAGAAGTTTGCCTCAACTTGTTCATATTCAGCAGAAGTTGTCCTGTCAGTACTGCAGAGTTAGACTTTGTCCTACGTGGTTGGTTAATCTCTTAACGTTTGTGCATGACTGAACAGGATCTTCATGTAATCTGACTCAACCCCTAGAGGAAGTTTTACATTTCACTGGCCTGTTGACAGAAATAGACAGCACATAAAGAATGCACAATAAGTCAACGTAATCACAACAAGGTTCCTGATATAATCACAGCAATCTGGTGTCTGGTCCTGCAGGTTTTCAAGGTCTCCTCTCATCCTGGTGTCCTTGGATGGTTTCCGGTCAGAATATCTGACGGATCACAAGAACCACCTTCCTGTCATCAACAAGCTAAGTGAGTCAGAAGTGATCGATGGTCCGGGTCACTAAGGTTTACCAGGATGTCACTTATCTAGCTTTGTGCTGCAGGAAATGCTGGAACGACTGTGCCCTACATCAGGCCTGTTTATCCCACAAAGACGTTCCCCAACCACTACAGCATCGTGACTGTGAGTTCTCAGTCAGTCACAAGTTTATTCAGAGAGCACAAAGAGGTCGTCTGTCCGATTAGTGGAGATGGAAAAGGAGCCTTGAATAGAGTAGAGATTCTTGCTGGGGTCTTCTGGGAACACCTTAGAGGAGCAGAGTGTGATGGAGGTCTGGGATTCCCTCCTGGATTATTATTTAATTGAGAACCTTTGAAGTTAAAATTAAATCAAATTTAAAGCGCGTTACTTTAAAAACTCACTTTCCCACTCGAGTTATTTGTGACTCAATTTAAAGCTTTCTGTTTCTGCAGAACAACTGTTGATGGTTAACGCTCTGCTGAGGACTAATAGCTTACATGTGCCTGCAAGAACATTCCTCCAGAAATGAATTCCATTTCTTTTGTGCACAAACAAACCCTGCAATTAAAATAAGCTTTTATGGTTAAAAACAATGTGTAGATTCAGGGCAGCTAGTGGGGACGGGTAGTTCAAAAGAGTAAAAACACAGACTATATCAAGTTTAAATATAAAGGACAAACATTGTTGTTTATATGACCATCTAAATGAAAAACATGTTGGAAAATATCAGGTTGAAGCTCCTGCAGCTACAGAATCAAATGACTGTTTGTTTGACCTCTGCAGGGCCTTTACCCTGAGTCTCATGGGATCGTGGACAACAAGATGTACGACGTGACCCGGAACGTCTTCTTCAGCTTGAAAACGGAAGAGAAATTCAACCCGCAGTGGTACGAGGGGGAACCGGTGAGTGAACGCTCTCGATAAAGATGTCCTGTAAATTTTAGTTGTGTTAAGATGTTCGATTCAGAGAAATGAAAGGGGCAGTTTGGCTTTTGTTGAGCAAGAGAAGTCCCAGTTGTAATTTGCTCTCCCAGCTATGAGCTGCTTGCTATAATTATGGATTCTGGTCATGTTAAAGTGACAGCTGTAGTGGAAGTTGTACTTGTGGTTTCCACTAAAACGGGAGGTTTCCTGAGTCTCACTTCTTCTCTGTGTGACATGACATGGGAGGAGAGGAGTGATGGATGATCAGTGTTGAGCAGTTTACTGTGCAGGAATGTGTAAACCAGCATCTGATGTCCCTGCTGCATAAACAGGATGCGATGACTCTAATGGGTATTGATGCAGGCAGGTTGAACAGGACGGTGAGGGATTGCACTTCTGCTGATTGTGTTTGTCTGCTGCAGCTCACTCTAAACTGATTATAAGCCTAAATAAGTTTGACCGCCTCATTTTTCATTGTTTCCTCTTTTTTCTCTCTGTTCCTCGCCTTCCTCAGGTCTGGATCACCGCCATGCGTCAGAAACGGAAATCGGCCACTTTCTTTTGGCCGGGTTCGGATGTAGCCATCAACGGCACCTTTCCAAATTTCTACAAGAAGTATAATATGTAAGTGTGTCACCTGTTGTGGTGTTCTAGTTTTATTGCATTATTTTATAATGCATGTTGTGTTGGTGCCTTTCTTTGTGTGCAGGGAGGTCAAATTTGAGGACAGAGTGGAAGAATTGTTCAGGTGGCTCAGTTTACCAAAGGAGGAAAGGTTGGACACGTTTTTTATTTTAATTATGTACATTTTACCTGAATGGAACTGTTTAGATGTTTTGAAGTATTATTATTATAATTATCTGTAGTGGACATTAGAATTGTGCATATAATCAAATTTGTATTTCAGCTCCAAACAATCACAAAAACAATGTAATTTACAAAATGTATTTGTGAAATATAACCATTTTACAAGCATGCTCTTATTTTGTAACGCCTTACAAATACTCCCCTCCTAAAGGCTAAACTCACTTGTGACTTGTGCTTTTTTGTGCAAGTAAATGAGTGCAAAACACACCAGTGGTATGCATCAAAAACATGCCTTTAATATTTTCAGTCACAACCTTTACATGTTTTGTGGAGCAGTGCACATTTTTCCATATCCTGGGGAAAAAAGCTTTTTCATGCACTTCACTCTGCTTGGACATCCAGGCTTCCGTAGCAGCTCTTCTCTGCTTTTATAGCAGTTACTGATCAAGCTGAGTAGAAATGTTGGTGTAATTATGTTTACATGTGTTTTTAAATGTCTGAATGTTCTTTGTTATTAAACTATTATTAAATCTGATCCTTTTTAATGATCACTAAACAACACAACTCTGCCCCCTGCTGGCATAAATCACTGCCTGCAGTCTCCTTAAAATGTGAACTCTGTATAATGTTTCCCAATTCAATGGTAAATTGTGCTTTATGATTATGAAAATGTCCATTTGGAATTTTATTCAACATTTTTTCCCCACTTGTCCTGTTCTGACAGCTTACGCTGTTAGAACGGTGGATCGAGTTTAGATTACTCTCCCTGCTGCATAATCAAGTTCACCTGTGAGCTAAAGGCTCATCTGAATGATACCAAGTGGATTTTCTGCTCCACTAAAACAACTCCAGTCTTAAAAGGCAGTTCCATGATTTTAGAAACCTTTACATCGCTGTCAGTTTTGCATTAGATAGTTATAAAACTCATGCTGCAGAAACAAAAGAATCTGTGGATAAAAAAAAATGCATCTATTGATTCATTTCCCAGACATGTGATGTAAAATATCAAACACATTCATCATCATCAGTGTAACAGCACCTGGAGGAGCTTCTGGCTGTAGCAGCTCAGGAAGGAAAGACGGGGTGAGGTCTAGACCTGCCTCTCTAGCAGAGTGTTTCAAAATCAGGATTGTTTTGCTGTAAGACAATACTGCAACCACCTCAGACACTTTTTCCTCACAGCCTTACTTTTTTTAATTTATTGCAGACTGACTTGGTGTTGAGTGTAAAAACACAGAAACTGATAAGAAACCATGAAAATCCTGCTAACCTGACCTGCCTCTGCTTTCAGGCCTGACTTTTACACCCTGTACCTGGAAGAACCTGACACTGCAGGACACCACCACGGCCCTAAAAGCCAACAGGTGAGTTTTTCACTAAACTGGATGTTTGCAATTAGATCACTTTTATTCTTTATGTGTTGTTCTTCTGTTTCTTTCCCCCCGTTTAATTGTTTTGAACATAAAACTCTTCAGGTGATTTCAGCTTTGGAGAGGGTTGACAACATTCTGGGGATGATCATGAAAGGCCTTAAAGACAGAGACCTCCACCGGTGTGTCAACGTAATGATCGTATCAGATCACGGTGAGATAACACAATTAATTACAATTTTTTGTTGTTTTTCAAAATATTGCATTTGTTTCCAGAGCACCTCTCCTTTAAATCTCTGTGATTTGCGTCTTTCTGTAACATATCCAGCAGTGGCCTTTTGAGTCAAATTCCAGCATTTATTATGGCCGAGTTGCTGCACCTGCTGCAGGGAAAACTTCAGACCAGTATGAAATAATGTGGGAGAATAAAATACTTGTCAGCATCACAAAACAGGAGGGGAGGCGAAGCTTCTCTGGGTATCTGAGAACCATATGTTAGACTTGTAATTATTTTAAAGATCAATGTTTTGAAGTGCGTGTTTGAAGGGCGATGCCCAGCAAACATCTTCAGAAGCATCCAGGAGGAGATAATCTGCAGTTTGTCATGAGGTTCACATGTCACACCCAGAGTGCTGCCAGCACATGTTGTTCTGCAAATGTAAAGTCACTTTTTAGAATAAATGAGGCATAAAATTGACCAAATTATTTTGTTTTCAGTCATATTTTAAATGAAACTACATCAGAATGGGGCAAAACACAACATTTCTTGAAAAGGTCATACTTTTTACTGTTAAACACAGTGACTCACAGTAGTTTAAAGTTTAAAAAAAGCACATGTTCGAGCTGTGAAACACTTAGAATCAGCTCTTTTTTAAAAACTGCTCCTCCAAATGAACCATAAATTGACTCCCCTTTTGTTTTTGAACAGGAATGGATGAGGCTTCCTGTGAACGGGCAGCGTTTGTGTCAAATTACCAAGAGCACACATCGGATTTCACCATCATCCAAGGCCCGGCTGCTCGCATCAGACCAAAGCGCCTCCCTGAGGACTTCTTCTCCTGTGAGTTTCTGCCCACGACACCCCTCACATCTTTAAAAGATCACTGATTGAAACCAGCGAGGCTGACCTTCTGCTTCCTCCCTCAGTCGACTACGAAGGCCTGGTGAAGAACCTGTCGGTATGTGAAACATTCAACACGTGGCTTTTGTATTGATAAGGAGAAGGAGGAATTATCTGCTTGCGTGGCTTCATCACAAACAGTCCCATCCTCCCTGTGCTGTGTGTTGTTTCTCCTCGTCTGTGCGCGACCTGAAGTGCAGGGCCTTTGACCAGCCGATGAGGCCCTACCTTAAAGAAAACCTCCCCAAGAGGATGCACTTCGCCAACAACAAGCGCATAGAGAGAGGTCACCTCTACATGAAGTCGGGCTGGCAGGCGGCACTGTGAGTTCAGATTTCCACTCAGAATAAAAACTGTTCATTCTAAACTTCCTGAAGGTCCTGACTTTAACAGGAGGTGTTTCTGTTCTGTTTGGTTGGAGCTGAACACGATGCAGCGACCACACATCTCCATTCTCGTCCCATGTCTTTAAAAAAAAAAAAAAGGGTTTTAAGTGTCTTGTGGTTTATTTAGATGGAACTTAAGCCAGAGCTGGAATGCTCTTTTTTTAGGAGAAGAGGCTTTTTCCTAAAAACTCTTCCAAACAAGCCAGAGTGTTCCAGGATCTTTTTTCTAATTGCAGAGCTGTGAAAAATGTGTTTTCAGATTTTGTCTGCTTCTTTTGTCACATTTAAATGTTTCAGATCATTTAACAAATGTCAAAATCAGACAGTCTGACAAAACAGAACCCAGCATGGCTCTATGTGGAAAAAGTAGGAATGATCAACATGAGGGCTTCGCTCTATTTAGCTGAAATGTCATTGCAGCTTCTCTAAAATCATCCTTAGTAGTTTGTATGGTCCCCACATGCCTGTCCATGGGTCCAGAGGTCACTTTAGGACTGAAGCAGTTCTCATCCTCCTTCCACAAAGGAGCAGATAACAGTCCTGGACCTCTGGCCCCATCCATCTCTCCTGGAGTAACTTCCTGTCTCCTGGCTCTTGAGAGTGTGCTGGTAGACCGGTGTGTCATCCTATAGGAGAGTTGAACTACCAGTGTGACCTCTGTAGGGTCCAGGTATCGCCTCATGCTACCAGCAGTGACACTGACCCCATGGTCAAATGCAAAATGACTGAAAAGCAGTCAAAATAGAAGGAGGGGAAATAATCTGTGGACTCCACATGCTGTAACTTTGACGAACTGCTTCAGGCTGGACAAATAAATCCATCTTGACGTATGATGAACTCCCATGAACCCTGACTTTCTGGGTTTACATTTCTGTTTAAATCAGATGAAAACACACGGTGAAGTGTTGCATCTCTCACTCAGAGCCACTTCTGTTTATTATTTGTTTTCTGCAGGAAGCGTCAGGAAGTGAAATACTGCAGCGGTGGATTCCACGGTTCAGATAACGTCTTCACCAACATGCAGGTCAGAGGAAGGAAGGACGTGTGTGTGTGTGTGTCAGCTTTTAAGATAAATGGGCAGTTTGTCACGTTTTATTAATAATCTGACTGCAACATGAGAAATTCAGGAAATTTGTGAAGAAAACATTTAGAAAAACATCTGAAATCTAATTTAGAGGCATGAAAACTCCGTGGCTCTTAAAGTAAAGTGACGTTCTGTAATTAAAGTTGTTATGAGACGTTTTTCTCCTCCTGCACTCACTGAGCACTCGTTGGACTTAATGCCACCCTAATCTTCGTCTTTATCATGTGTTTGTGTAACTTTGCAGACACGGTTTACTCAGGGGTTGGCTGTTGATTAAGTTAAGTAAAAGTCTGCAGACGTGTGTTTAAACACACTGTCAGCGTGCGCTCTAAATATTCTCATCTTTACCACAGAATCACTGGTCTTAAAAACATCTAAACAGCTCAGTTTGCTGCTTTAAGGAACTTCAAATATTTACACACACCGCCTGAATATGGGACTAAATGTTTGACATGTTCACAGTGTCTAAATGAAGGTTACAAACATGTCTGGAAACTATATTCACTGTTTTCATATCGTTTAAAACACTTGAAAAGAAGTTGATTTAATAGTTTTTTTTCTTTTTTCAGGCGATTTTCATTGGCTATGGCCCAGCTTTTAAAACAAATACAGTCGTAGCTCCCTTTGAGAATATAGAACTCTATAACCTGATGTGTGGTAAGTCTTTTTCTCTCTTTTCTCGCTGTGAGTATTGTCACTGAAGATTGTTGGGTTGGTCTAGACTTCCTTTAGCTTCCTGTCAGTTTAACTGTATTCCCAGCTTTACTTCCTGCTTCCTTGTTAATTAAATGTAGGGATTCATTCCACTCTGGTCACCTGCTGTTAAGGATGAATTCTCTCCATCAGTGTATTTACCCTTTGCTTGTTGCTTCATCGTTTTCTTTATTCATTCAGTTGAATTTGTGTCCTCCTGCTTCTTCTAACCGTACTACGTCTTATCCTCTATCAGAGGTTGTGACGTCTTCACAGACAGTTAAACCTCCCAGATTGTTGAAACAGTACAAAAAGAAAAAAAGGGGGAAATCAAAGGAAAAAAATAAGAAAGTTTATTAAATAGGTCTTCCCTGGCCACTTTATTAGATACGTCTTACTAGCACTGGGTTGGACCTCTTTGTTTCCTTCAGAACTTCTTTAATTCTTCATGTCATGGATTCAACAAGACGTTGAAAACATTCCTCAGAGTTTCTGGTCCATGTGGACATGACATCACAGTGGATGCAGGTTTGTCAGCTGAGCATCCATGATGTGAATCAGTTCTAAAGGTTCTGGACTGAGATCAGTGGAGGTCACTGGAGTCCAGTCGTCTCATTAGAGATGATCTGACCTTCATGACCTTTACACATCAGTTGCTCATGATTTCATTACTAAATGGTGAAACAAGTATTCCCCCTCACTGTCCACCAGATCTTCTTGACGTTCATCCAGCTCCAAACAACGGAACCCACGGCAGCCTGAACCATCTCCTGAAGGATCCCGTCTTCCTCCCAGTTCACCCAGCGCAGCTCTCCCTCGACAGCCAGTGTGAGGCGTCTGGCCCCACCCCCTCCTACAGCCTGCAGTGTAACTGTTCATCTGGAGCCATCACAGCGGTTCGTTCCCACCACACTCCTCTGATCTGTTTGATAACTGATGGTTCATATATGTGGGTATTGCTGGAATATTTCAGACTCCCGTATTTAACTTTTGCTCCTGAAGCTCATCAGATCATTCGTTGTCTTGTAGCACAACCTGTTGAGTTATTTCTAAGGTCTGTTCCTGTTTTAGCGTTGGTTAATTATCTAAACTGATCATAATAAAAAAGTTTGACTGTATTTTCAGGAGACAGCACTGAATATGAAACTTCTATTAATTAATGGAGGTGAGTCATTTATTTTTAAGATCAGGATCTTTTTCTGAGGATGCTGTTGATCCATGATGAACATTTTATTCTTCAGCAACTAAAGCCACACTGAATCGCCTCCACCAGCCTTTTGGCTCACCGCGAGTCGTCCATCCAGACTTCAACTTTTGTGTCCTGCACCAAACGGATTACATCACCGGTTACAGCAAAGACCTCCTCATGCCGCTCTGGGTGTCGTACAGCATCAAGCCCCTGGTGAGTTCTGGAGCTCCGTGTTGTTTCTAAACTTAGCCGATCAGTCGAGGCTCTCTCGGCTGCATTTCTTCTGCGGTTACGGTTTGGCAGCAGCTCAGTCTCTGAATCCATCTCCAAACAGCTGGGACTCATCTCCTCTGCTGATGCTGGCTCAAAGAACTCTTGTCTTTCTAACTATGTGGCTGAGTCTTCTTGTAAATCACAGCCTCAGGCGGAGTAACGCCGTCCCGAGGGAGTTTACA
This sequence comes from Callopanchax toddi, assembly GCA_006937965.1. Taxonomy (NCBI): domain Eukaryota; kingdom Metazoa; phylum Chordata; class Actinopteri; order Cyprinodontiformes; family Nothobranchiidae; genus Callopanchax; species Callopanchax toddi. The sequence continues at coordinate 1,085,344 of SSNR01000020.1, read as the reverse complement.
CTCTTACATTATTCTGTCTGAATGATTGAGCAAGTGCATACAGTACAGTCAAAATACAGCCTGTCGTTTGAGATTGTTTCATTGTGTAACTTTCAGACTCATTCAAGTTTAGTAAAAACTCAAACATTCCCACCCCAGGCTGTTAGAGGGATCCCTAAAGCTGAACCTAGAGTGTTCTGACTGTAACACTAAAGCAAGAATCCACCATTGTTAAATCAAAACAACCAGCTAGAGCCAGTTACTGACCTCTATGTATGTCAGCTGAAGCACAGCAGAGAGGGACGTGGAGGTATTGGCCTTAATCAACATTCGTTTATACGATTAGGGACAGAAAAACAAAAACACTCCAATAAACGGATCAGTTAAATATGGTTTAAACTTTTACTATGTTTTGAGGTTTTTTTTTTCATGGTACTCAAGTTATTCTCTCAGCATGATATTTCTCTGACATTGTGGTACATATAAATACATTCACTGAAGTAAAAAAAAAAAAAATGCATAAATTGTGTTTTAAAACCACAGTATCTGGAATTGGACGGACTGTTTGCTAAACCACAGCTACGTTTTTGTTCCCGTTTCACGCCGAGTTCTCTGAATTTACATGAAAGTGGATCTTTATTTATAGCGTTGTGAATAAATGTTGCTATGAGATAGGAAAGAACAGTGAGTTCTTAGACGCATGCCTCAGAGCTCTGACCCCTACGCTGCCTGCCGTCCGCTGACTGACCTGCTCTCTCAGTTCCATGTCAGAGACCTGAGTCCAGAGGAGTGTGTTCATGCTGACGCTCGCATCCCGTCCACAGCCAGCCAGCTGTGTCCTCGCTACAGAAACAACCCCAGTCTGTCCTTTGGTCTTCTGCACCCCCCCTGTGAGTGTGTGTAACTTTATACGTGTGCAATATATGGGGGAGTCACGGCTTGCTGTCCCCACCCTGGTGTCGAAATTCATAAGACAAAAACAGCTTTTAGGGCTGGAAACAAGCCTGTTTATGAGGAAATTCTGTGAACTTTTTAAATGTGGTTTGATAAATCTGTGGCCACAGGTGGTTTCAGCTAAAGTGAAAGGTGAAGTCATGAATATCTGCAAGAGACAGGAAGTTGTTCTAACAACAAAAAAACGTTATACTTTCCTGGATATAATTTGAGACCATGTCAGTTTATAGAGTTTTATGTAAAAGTTTTAAAATCTTACCTGTTGGGAGGAGCTGTGATGACATCATACAGGACTGATGAGCTGATCTGAGAGTAGCCAAGAAAAAAATAACTTGTTGTAACACACTTTGGTCTTTAGCTCATCAGGCCTGTATAATGTTAGAGGTTATGGATAAATAACTCTAGAGTTAGTTCATCAGCAGCTCTTTTAGGTATTTTATAACCAAATGGGTCAAATATGTTCTGGTTTTAGAAATGACTGAGCTTCCTGACTTATTACATTTTATAAAATCACTAAATTATGCAATGATGATTTTGAAACGTTAAAAGAAGATTTAAGAAATAAATTAAACAATGAAAATATCAGGAGAGTTTGTTGCAGCCCTAAAGCCCATCGCTACTTCTCATTCACTTTGACCGTTACTAGATGAAGCTACTGGTTGAGGTTATGGTTAAACCCTAAACCTGATTTCTCTACAGATCTGAATACCAGCGCTCCAGAGACCGAGTCTCTTATCGGCAGCAACATGGTTCCGATGTTCCCTGCATTTAAAAGTGAGTAATCTATCTACCGGCATTTCTAGCTCATATGATTCATGAGAAGCAAGCTGCCAAATACAAGCTGACTCAGGTTCAAGCTTGCAGTTGAAGAGCTTTTGTCAAATTTAGGAAATTGTGTGAAATCCCTGCAGTGCGACTGTGTTCCCATGCAGATGACGGATTCAGACAGCTGGTACTGTAGTTCGTCAGCTCAGGCAGACTGTAAATATAGTTTAGTTCCTCCTGTAAAACTCACTTAAAGGTTTCTGCCAACAGCCTTTTTCCAGTCAGTCCATCCTGCAGACATTTATAGGTTGTTACTTTTATTATGTGACTTTTCTCATTTGTTTCACAGTCACTTTTGGTGTCAGTTAATTAAAAAAACTCATATCTAAAACAAAATAGCATCAAACCACATAAACAGTGCCCATTAGAGTTGATTTAGGCCAAATCATGAACATATTTCAAATGGAGAGGCAGATCTGCTGATAAATGCTGCTCCCTGGTGGTTATTTACTGTCAGTGCAGTGATGGTTTTATAGTTTCCTCATTAGTTGCAGTGTACTAATGGACAGCCTTTTATGTGTGTTTTCTCAGATGTTTGGACCCATTTCCATAATTTAATGCTCCTGAAATATTCACAACTCCTAAACGGAATTAATATCATCAGCGGGCCGATTTTTGATAAAGATTTCGACGGACACGTTGATCCGTTCACCAAAGTTTCAGGGTAAGTGTTATTTTAGATGTTTGAGTGGAGATTCAGTCAGAGATGCACCCCAAAAAATTAGCTGGTGGTCGAAATTGGCCGATCAGATTCAGATTGTTTATTTTCAGCCTGTGATCACATCTTGGTAAAAAAAACTTTTTCATTTATTTAGCTGCAGATTTAATCTGTAAACCTTGTTTCTTCAGGAACGAAGCTCCCATCCCGACACATTTCTATCTGATCATGACCGCCTGCCGCAACTCGACCTTTAGCCCTCCCAACTGTGTAGGTCCACTTCGGGCATCCTCCTACATCCTGCCTCACAGGCCTGACTACTCAGAGACCTGCGGTGTGAGTACCTCCTCTTCACAGATCACACTCAGACCACTGACTCGCTATTCTCACGCTTTTTTCTTGTGCTTTCTCTTTCTCCTCAGAAGGAGTCAGACTTGTCGTTTGTGGAGGAGTGGATGAGTCTTCACGTCGCTCGAGTCCGAGACATTGAGCTCCTAACGGGGCTCAGTTTCTTCCACAACAGGCTGTCAGTGGAGGAGACACTACAGCTAAAGACATTTCTACTCACTGAGCACCTTCACTGAAACTAGATACTTTTTTTTTATCATCAGAAAGCTTTGATTCCTAAAGGCGGCCATGTTGGTCTGCAGGCAGATGCAGGTAACTCAGGAACAGAGGCCTCTGAGGAAAAGCTTTGTTGTTTTTTTTTACCAAAAAATCATCCCATCCATGTTTTTATGTGACTAAACACAAAAAGTTATTTTATGTATAAAATCTGTGCATTGGCTTTTAAATGATTTTAAAATCAGACTTAATGAAAGACTTCTAATTTTAGGAAGAAAATAAAATAAAAGGGAAAATATTTATTACCAATGGAAGGTTTCTTATTACAGCTGAGACAAACCCAAGAGAAGTATCAGGAGAAAAGTCCATCCAGGTTTTATTCCTGCCCAACGGTTTTTATATTTTTATGTTTTTTCATCAAAACTGTTTGTAGCATTTTTGAATTTATAAAGTGATTATTCAGTTTTCAGTCTGTGTATGTGGGATTTGTGTACAGAATGAAACCTTTATGTTTTGAAGAAAATAAAAACGGAGTTGGTTTTGTTATTCTTTTTAAGTTCACGAGTAGATCCTTTATATCCATCTATCATATTACTGGTTCAGATCAGGGATTAAGTTGGTTGCAGTTCCCAGTTTGTGCCACTAGGTGGCTACAGAGGCAGCTATATTTGGTATAATATTTTTTTTCTCACATAAGGGGACATTTACAGTAATTACTCATTTTATTTGTATTCAACAATGAATTGAATAAATTTCAGAAGCTAATATCAAAAAGCAGTAGGATGGTAAAAAAATAACCTTATATGGTTAATAAAGCCACTAATGGACATTATGAATTAATATATATTTTAGTGTTAATATGAGAACCTATACACATATGTAGTATTAATAATTTAATTGGCAATCTTTTTTAAAACCAACTACAAAGTAAATTGAGATCCTTTTAAATGTTTGTTTTTGGTAAAACATGTTCAGTACTGTGTAAAAGTCTTGAGCCATCTCTTATGTTTCTTCCAAAGAGCCAGATTCACAAATATCCTCTACAGACCTGGAGGCTTGTTTTCTTTATTTAATGCAGAAAGTGAAATCAGTCCATGATGCAAAAAGCACTTCGTTCACACTTTCTCAAGGGGATGGGGGTTCAAACGATACACAGAGTTGATATCTAACCTAACAGCGGGTTGTGACAGAATGTGTGAACACACGAAGGAAGGAAGCAGAAGTCTGCACGTTTCCTTCAGTCTCTAAAATCTGCCACTTTCTCAGGGTGACCACTCTGTGTTTGAAGAAAGGTAAGATTGTGCATCTCATTGCTCTGCAAATCTAAACTGTGACCTAAATCTCAAGCCACAAACTTCGCCTCTCTTTGGTTTTTGACTTATCATGAGAATGAGTGCAGTTCTATATCTGCCTCTTTTATTACTTCTACAAAATTTCAACTGAGAAGCTTGAGCAAATGTTGCTGCAATCACATTGTGTGGACATAGAGGGGGAATTTAGTGTGTTTTTATGTGAAAGATGCATTTTCATGGATATTTTATAAAGGTGTTCGTCCTCATTCTGCATGCTAGCAGAAGAGTTTTAATCTCTTGAGTTGTTCTGTTTGATAATAGCTGTATCTGATATCATTCTTGAACAAAGGGTTTTAAAAGCAGGTGATGGTGTAAAGTGGTTTCAATTAACGTCCTTGCAGCTCAAACTGACATCATTCTAAATAACTTCTACACTTAGCCACAACTTGTTTTCCTGAAATAGACTTTTTTTTTTGCAAACTCCTGTTGTAGGTCTCAGAGCTGCTTGTTCAGTTTCCATGTAAGTCAGCTCTTTTTTATTAGATGCTCACTAAGTGGGTTTGTATTTGAATTTTCCTTAAGAGTTGAGGTCTGAGTGCACGTTGACCTGAGGTGCAGGAGCTCAGTCAGGTCTTCCAGGAAGCTCTGTGAAGGCTCGGGTTGTCCGTTCGCACGACTGTCACCATATTTAGATTCCTTTGTAGCCAGTCAGGCGTCTTTTACTGTTATGTGGTGGGCTGACACTCCCTCACACATTCTTCTCGGATGTGAACGCAGTCACCGCTGAACCCATGATCAGAATGAATCACTAAAGTCATCACATGCATTTTAAAGGTTTAGTGCTGATGGAGATCTTTGATCAAAATTCACCTCTAAACCTTAAATTTACCAGCCTTTTTCCATGTTTTTTTGCTGATATTTCTATTCTAGCAGCAGCGTTCTCCTGCCTAATTACAGCTGACGCTGATTGTTTTCTGCAGGCTTCCTGGCAGCTCTGGTTAGTAACAAACACAGGCTGTTATCTGCTAACACAGGCTGGCATGAGCTATTCATCAGTTCTGCAGAAATGATGAGAACAGAATGGGATTCGTTTGGTTTTAGAGGGAGATCAGACTGTGATACATTTGACTTTTTCTGCAACTTTTAATAGCAAATGATGTGATGAGATACTTTGACATGTTTACTCTAAAGCTGCGATTTGGAGTCAGTCTTTTAGTAAAATAAGGTTTAAAGGTTTCCTCATCACATTGATCTCTGCCACTGATTCTAAATGGGTTTAGACACCTTTTTCTGACCACATTAGCTGTATGTTTCAAATTATTGTCTTATTTAAAGGTCCAGCGCTGCCCCAGGCTGTAGGTTTATTTTCTCTACTTCATGTTTTCCACCACAATCTTATTAATGGATCCCAGGACCAAGAAAGCTAAAATCTTAGCTCCTCTGATAACAATATCTCCATGGAAACAAGGGTTAAAGCATTCAGAATCTGTAATGTTTAGTTACTCACATGAAAAAGATAAAAGTGTTTTGGTCAAATGAGACAAATCGAGACTGCTCATGTTTTCAGTGAAAACAAAAATACGTAACCTCATGAAAACCATCCGGTAAGCCCGGAATGGAGATGTGATGGACGAGTTTCTACTGTTTCTACTTTCTAGTAGTTTCTACTGAGTTGTGTGTTTAGTCAGAGAGTACATCAAGTGCTGCAGCTCCCATACTGATTCTGTTCGACCCTCAACCGCTTTTTAAGAACGGTGGAATCGAATCCTCCTCAGGATGTTGGTGCTGACACACTTTATGTTCAGACTTTTACTAAAATGAGGCCAAACAACAACAAAAAACAGATACATCTTTTATTTTTTTAATATAAAAGCTTAAATTCTTTATTGAACAACTTTTTTCTTCAATCATTTCAAATCAAACCCTCAGTTAAACAGTCTCAGATCCTGTTCTAGTTAATGGATGGGAAGCTGTTTTTAAGAAACTAGAAAACTAATCAACCAATCAGATCCAGGGATTCTGATGCTTTTCTCTTTTTCCTGATCTTTTTAATACTTTGTTCAGTAAAAGGTTCTATTTATTGTTGATTTTGGGGAAGTACAAATCAAAAAGTTTGCACAATAATTTGACCACTTTTAAAATAAAACTCTAGTTTTTGCTGCCTGTGAGGACCTCAAACTTATTGGCTCTCATGGTGAATGGTTTGAATACCTCTGCCATATATGGTCAGCTTCCTGCTGTCAGTGACCTCAGCCTCTACTTTTATCCTGTGTTGTCACACATCAGCCAGTTTATAGATCTAATGCAGAGCAGACCTGAATCCTTCTGTTTTACCTTTGAACTTTTCATTTTGCTGGATCCACTTTCTGCTTGATTTCATATTTTGTTGTGTTTTCTTCTCTCTCCAGTTGTTTTTTCTGTTTACAGTTGATTGACACACCTGCTCTGTTTCCTTCCTTTTGCTCTCTTTATTTCATCCTATAATATCGCCATGCTTTGCATCATCTCTGACTTGTTTCCTGTCCTGCTTTGCTCCTGTGATTCAGCCTCCTGTCTTCAATCCTTACGTCAGGTTTTCTCAGGTCAATGTGAAGCTGAAATCCTGCAAACTGCAACAAAAAAAAAACAAAAAAAAAACTAGGCCACATGCAGACGTCAGTCATCAATAATGCAGCTGTTGGCATTTGATTTGGTTTGCAGCTGTCAGTGAAGCATTGCTGTACTTCCTGCAACTGGTTGTTTATAAGAGGAAATGTGGAATTCTGGGAGAAAAAGCACAGGAGTTAACTGGGAGGATGTTAGCAGCACGAGAGGAAGCATTCTGTCACTTTAAGCTTGAAATAGCACCTCTGACTGGGCTGCTGAGGGGCTGAATTACTGAGAAGCCGAGTAGCTGCGTCATCAGGACTTCAGATATGAGAGTTTCACAGAAGGGTATTTCCATTTAAGTTCCACTTAAGAAGCAATGAATTGTAAAAACGGATCATATCTGGCTCTGTCGTGATAGAGGGGCAACAGAGATGACAATCAGAGGAAAGGGAATGACCTTTACATTCTGCTTTTATTAAATCCTTCAGCATCAGAAGACCAAAGAGGAGGTCTGAGGGCGGGTCCACTAAGAGGGAGGGTTAAAGACAACAGACGTACCAAAAAGAGGACAGAGAGGCAGGACAGGCAGACACGAGGAGCAATAGATCAGCGGCTGTCACCTAAACATGGATCTAAGTTTTCTTCAGATTCTGGAGAGAGAGCGAGTCCTGGAGGTTCTCCAGAGAGACAAACACCTGAGAACCATGGATGAGGACAGGATCAGGTGAGTCCACATCTAAATGCTTCTTAGTGATGCATGAATGACACAGAATAGTCTGCTTTTAACAGGAAACTTTAAAAGATGCACTTTTTAATTCTAAATAAAACTTGTGTTAAACAGGACTTCAGCTGATTTAAGTCCACATCAGTCAGTATAAGTGATGTAACTATAACCATCTAAATGTTCATATAAATTATTTAAAATCAATAAAAGATCTGAGATTGGTTTTGACACCATGTGGAAAAAAAGTAGATATTTGTGGTTCATTTTGCAACTGAAATTCAGAGTTTTTCTCTTCAAACATGTTCCTTGTTTTAGCAGAAGTTATGAAATGAGGAATTTAGACAAATCTCTGCTCTTCTGTTTCCTCAAACCATCAGGAGGATGAAGTTCGAGCTGCAGGAGCTGAGGAGGAAAGGTGCAAAGAATTACGCCCGGCAGTACGGGGAGCGGACCTGCGCCCGCTGCCAGAGGCCCCTGGGAAAGTTCTGGAACACGGGCGCAGTGTGCAGAGGCTGCAGCCACCGCATCTGCAGCAAGTGTCGGGTGGGAGCAGCAGACTGGAAGTGCACAGTGTGCCACGCATACAGGTAAAAAAGTGTGAGTCAGTGTGGGCTGAAATCACAGCGCAGGATGACAACGGCTGTCACTTTCACTTTGTCTGTTCAGCTCCGTTAGGCTTCCCATAAATGACATCATCGTTATATCTGTCGTTTACTACAGTGTTTAGTACTAACTTTCATTTCTACAGCATCACAGATTGGATGCAAGTATTTGGTTAAATGCTGAGACATGAAAAGTGAGGAGTCAAAGAAAAACCAAGGTCAAAATAAAATAATAAAACATCATCATCATGGCAAACCCAAGTATCAGCATATAACATGAACTGAAGAGGAACATCTAGAGCATCTGTCTGGAAAATCTAGAGCAAAATGAAGCCAAAATCATGGATATGATCACCTGAATTTAAAGATTCACCTCAATGGTTTGGTGTCTGGCTTCAGTAAATCAAAGTGGTGAACAACTTGTTTTGAGTCAATTTTAAAGTAAACAAAACAAATTAATAGATTTTGTCTTTAAACCTTGCAAATCTAAGTATATTTTGTTTCTTTTGTAAAGATTGTGTCCACATATTTCTGGTCTTTAGTTTCTACTCACCACAAAATGACAGAAAACTAAGTTATTGCAAAATGAATCTAGAGAAATTCTAGATTCTATATATAAACAACAAATTTAAGGGGATCAGGAGTGACATTCTAAATAACACAACTTGATTTTGTTACGTAAACATGCACAAAATCCATACAGTCTGTTCAAAATCTGATCTTTGGAGGTTATGTTATGGTTTGAAATGTCTGTCAAATCTGTTGACTTAATAATAAATGTGTATAATTTAGGATAAATTACCCAGTGATGTCAGACACTTGATGCAAAATGATAAAATACAACAAATAAACCAGGGTAGCACGGACTACTAACTGTAGTTTCTTCATGTTGACCAGTATGTTGATCCTATCGCTGTGCGTCTCCTCCTCACAGGGATGTGAAGATCCGATCAGGAGAGTGGTTTTTGGAAGAAAAGGCAAAGAAATTTCCAGTCACTACAGGTTTGTTTTATTGTGCACTTTTATGTTATTTATATCTCGTAACACTGAATCCTGATGGATCATAGAGCTGAAAAGATGAGTTTTAATTTAATATTTATGTTTTACAGACAGATATGACACAACTGGAGAGAAACTGTTGAATCTCTACAGTGTGCAGAGGTAGGATTAACGTTTACATTGACACTTGACCTGTTAAATAAACTTGTTTCATGTTTAGTTTTCTCTTTTTTTCTAGGCATATTTCAGTCGTGCCACCAACGCCGCCACCCCACCTGGATTGTCAATTCAGAGGGAAATTTAGGGTAAGTCGTTCATCCATTCCAGCTTTAAAACTTATCATGTGAAGACTTGATTTATTGTTGTTTTGATCTCCAGGAGCTGAAGAACTCAAAGTCTTTTACTCTGTCCATGGAGGAGCTAAAGGTTTGCTTAAAGAGTCACATGAAAAGTGAGTATAGTCACAGATGAGAAATCTTAGTTCAAAATTAGAAACGTGACCTCCTCCTATAGATGTTATCTCAACATCCTTTGAGCTCTGCCTCAGTTAGTTGAATTTACACTCTGCAATAACCACAGAGGAAGTGCGCTTGTAAGATGATGATGCAGAAAAAACCCTAATTTTGCCAACTACAGCGTCAGCAGCAACAACAGAAAGATGTGGTTGTGTCACATCCTTTTGAGCTTTCCTTATCATTTTTCAGAGTTTCCAACTTTGTCCCATTTCAGAGGTATCCAACTCTCAGAATGACGTCAGAGGAGACCTGCTGACAGTCAACGGCAAACAAAAAGGGTCCTGTTTTCACTACACCACGCAAAAGAGCCTGTCTGATACCAACATCAACAAATCCTGCTCAGTAAGTCAGAGGCAGCTGGAAAAAACTGCAAAAAAAATGCAACTAAATCTGAAAACCTAGTATGTTTGGATGCAGTCAAACAAAACATTTGAGTTTGTTTTGCAGCTTTTTAAAGGCGACAGTCTTCCGAACCTGTTCAAGAAATGCAAAGACAGCGACCAGGAGGGCTCGTCTACAGGAGACGAAACCTCGCTCAGCTCGGAGCACTCGCTTAGAAAACAAGTGAGTGATGATTACGGATAAAAAGCCCTCGTTTAACATCCTGTTTATGAACGTCACATTACAGATCACAATCATTTCAGCTTCACAGCCCAAATTAACTTTGCAAAAACACGTTGTTGGTTGCAAATTTTAAAATGTAAAATAGTTGCATTAATTGGAGTGGAAGCAGCTGTAGTGCAGTGGGCTGAGCACACGACCTTGTGGGACACCGGTCATCTCTTTATGTTCCTGACCATTTCTATTGATTATCTTTGCCTTTTAGGGGAGCACCAGCAGCATCAGCACCAACTGTGGCATCTTTGAATCCATCTATGTGACTGGAGAGTTAGAGCTCTCTGTGTCCTACAACACCAACAGCTCCTGCCTGGAGATCACGATTGGCGCCTGCAGGAATCTCGCTCACGGAGACCGCAAAAAGAAAAAGTGCAACCCGTAAGCAGAACATAATACAGTGAGCAGTACATACGCTGCGTTTCAAAACCTCAGCATTCTAAGTTTAGTGTTATTTTTTATTGTGTAGTTATGTTAAACTCTACGTGCTGCCAGACAAGAACACCAAACTGAAGACATCTTTAAAGAGAAACACAACCGATCCTGTTTACAATGAAGTTTTAAAGGTAAAAATTATAGTTTATTATTATCACATTATGTTATTTCAGTTTGAATTAAATCCATCTTCTTCAACAGTTTGACATAGAGCGCCACCTGCTGTTTGGAAAGAGACTGCAGGCGTCCGTGTGGCATTCAGAGACCCTGAAGAGAAAAGTTTTTCTGGGAGAGGTTCTCATCCCACTAGATGGCTGGAGATCAGAGGACAAAGCTTCACAGAGCTTCCACTGGTACCCGCTGTGTTCGAAGGTAAAGCACATCAGAGTCCACATCTATTATTAGTTACAATGACACTGTATTCACCAGCGTCTGTCGTTATTAATGTGTAATTATTGTTGATAGAGAATCTGATTTTTTTAACCTTGTGTTTCTGTGTTCAGGATGAGAATTCAAATTCTGGCTCAGTGAAGCGCAACGGACATTCAGCTTTCAGCCATCATGGTGAGCAGCTCTTCATCTGTCACTAGAATAACGCAGTTTATTAATAATGATGGATTAGTACCACCAAAGCGCTTCACAGATGACCCAGCACTCACTCACACTCTGGTGGTAAACTGCTGCATTCAGTCCACCAACATTTAGGTATTTAATGACGTCGTCGTTTTGCTGGTGTCTGTGTTTCACCACTTGAGGTCAGAAACACACTTTTCTTTTCGGAGAACTGTGCTCTTGTTCCTCAGAGGTCAACACTTCTTCGTCAACACACCTTCCTGTGAATAGGTCAGAGTGCACACACACGTTAGACCTGTGGTGTGTGTTTAACAGCTGTTTATGTGTGTGTTGTGTTCAGGTGTCTGACTGGAAGGAGCTCATCCATGACTCGGTTCTGAAGGTGAAGGAAGCTCCTCGTTGGCTGATCTGACCAGAACTCTGGACCAGCACTTCATCTGGGATGGTGTTGCCAGGCAACAGCAGAGAAACTTTCTGAAGCAACACTTTACTTTAACCCCATAAACAGTTAGCAGCATTTAACCCATCTGCACAAATGATACAGACCAAACTCCTCGTCTTTAGGAAAATATTTGTAGAATGTTGTTTTCTTATCTTAAGGTCGTGTTTAGCCTGTAAACTAGACCAACGTGGTTTTCCTGTGAGACAAGTTCACACAGTCCAAGCTTTAATTATATTCAGATAATTTATTCTTTTTGAGCCAAAGTTTATATTAAAGAATTGAATCAGTGAGGCCTGTCAATCTCACTTATATCTGATTAGGTATCCCACAAATCAAATACCAGAAAATACATTTTATTATAATTTAATGTTGTTTTTAATCAAAAAGGCCTCACTGTAATTCATTTAGCTTCTCATCATCATCAATATCTCATTTGAACATTGACAACACAAAACGTTTTTAAAATGAACAAATTAAATGTTATATGTGAACCTTCTGCTAACAGATTGATTTTAGATGTAAGACCTGAACTATGAATATGCTTGCTACAATAAGTGTGTCTCTTAAAGAAATTACAGGTTATAAATAGAGAAAAGATCTTCAATCTGAGCAAAATTTCAAAATGACTTTTTGTTGCAGTAATCAGTCCCTGTCAGTGAAGATTTTTTAAAGAATTAATGAATATTTTAATTAATTCTGACACCTAAAACCTTCCAGTTCTCAGTATTCTAAGAGAAAGTAAAGGAAAATTACATCTGAACAGAAGAACAAATAAACGTCCTAAAATGCTTCTTTTTCCACGTCCTTCTATTTATAATATACATAAATATTTATTTTATGTTTCAGCACTAGCCAGGTCCACTACAAAAATAATTTTTTTATGTTGCAGATTTTTTTTAAAGTCCCTTAACTGAAAAACAGCAGGTTAAACAAATTAGACAGCAGTGACACAAACTATTATTTTACTATGTAAACTCACTGAATTTGACATTCAAAGCTAAAACTTATTTTCTGTCTCTGCTCATGAATGCTTCATAGATGGATATGTAAAAGTAGTGTGATGTAGAAGTACATAAACCTTTATAAAAGTTACCAGTTAAAGTGAAGTGTTGCTGTGTGAGTTCTGCTGCGTTCAGAGCATCATCCTCTGGTTCAGTGTCTCCTTTAACATGATGATCTTCTATCAGAAGAACCAGGAGTGATGTTTCTGACAGGGTGGAGCCACCGCCGTCCTCCACAGGACGACTCTTCAGCACAATGAGGCCTTTCTTTGTTCTGGATTCACCGTTTGGAAGGAGCGCGGATGTCACCGACCTGGTATTCTCCCAAATCTGATGCGACCTTGGGCTGCATCGTGGCTATTTAATATTTAATTTCAGAGACTTTGCACTTTATTTTCTGTAAAGTATTTATTTTGTTTCATGTATCCTCCACATGATAAATGATTTATGAACTATTTATTTCTAACTGCAGGAACAGCTGTGTGTTTACAGTCATGCTGCAGCAGATCTGAGGAAACTGCAAAGCTTTGTGTCAAATCAGGATGCTTAGACACTGAAACTATCCTGTTATAAGAAGCTTCATTAGCATATTTTCTTGTTTTGCAACATCGGGTCTGTTGACATAATGCAAACCCTTCTGGGCCTCACAGAACTTAATTCTCAACTTAAAACTATTATTTTAAATAATTAACACAAAACTTTTTTTTGCCTGACAGAGCAAAGTTTAGGGGATCATTGAGTAAATGGTTACACTGGTTTGTTTCCTCTGAAGGAAAAAGGCAACAAAATGTATTTTGTAAAACAATTTTTCTGCCTGACCAGCCTGCAAAACAAACCCCATCATTAAAAAATTGTTTTAAATTCAAGGTTCGTTCTACTAGAATAATTGTGTAAAACAAATCGTTTCTTTGCTGCAAATCCTTCATCTTTGCAACCATATGACAGAAGTGTCCATTGCTTTTTGATAAACTGTATAAAACAAACACACAAGCGTAAAATTATGTCTCTTTATTGCCAATAAGTTGAACACCTCATTATAAAATCTTGATTATATACAAAGTCCAGCATTGCCGTTTCCTTTAGAGTGCGAGTTAAAGCTACTCTAGTCCAAAGACAGCAGAGTTTGGTGTTAGATTTGGGTCAGTCCAATCCTCTTTTTAACCTCAAAAAACATAAAAAATAAATCATTTTCTTTCTGTGCACCTTGACTGAAAGCTGTAGACTAAGAATGTGACCCCTGCAGAGGGAGAAGCAGGCAGAAAGGTCACTTTAAGGGGGTGAATCTACATGTTCATCATTCTGTAACATGACACACACAAAAGACATACATGTGCCAGCAAACACATGGATCTGAAGATAAACGATGCTGTGAACTGCACAGGAAAAAGCACTGAAGCAGGAATCTCCTTAGAACTGATTTAATATCCAACAGCTGAATTTCATCTACAATAAAAATAATAATAATTTACATGTAAATCTCTTTATTAGGTGATCTAAAGGAAAACATATGGAACATAAGACTATTACTTTTGGTCAATATATAAAAACCTTTGAAACAAAAGCTTTTATTATTAATAGACAGCAAAAATATACAAACCAAGATTAAATACCCTTTTTATGTCCCATATACAGTATAAATATCAAACTAGGCCTGATTTTATACTACCTTATAGCAATAACAAACATAAATGGAAGTGTTCAATTAAAATGGAAAACAGAAGTACATTTTCCTGCGTATACTGTCGTGCCCTTTCTGATTGGTCGCTATAAACAACTCCTGCCAGACATGGATGATGAAACGAGGCTTTGATGGCAGATTATGATCAAATTCCTCCACGCGTCGTCACAAAGAACTGATTTTTAGTCTGAACTGATCAGTTTACACACAAATAAATCCATAAAGAATACTTAAACACTAAAAAGAGAAAGCAGACAGACAGTTTTGGCACCAAGTTTCCTTCAAACGGTTTGCAAAGCCCTGCATCCTGTCAGACAAACTCACAGAAAGAGTTCGTCTCTGTGGTTCTACGGTGGTTATTCTGCTCCAGGTTAGACCAAAACCGACCAGCGTCTGTGTCTTTGGCTAAGTTTGTGCTCGTGTTGCTGCGCAGCGAGATGTAGTGACCATTCAGAAAGGGGGTGCTGTGAAGCAACGAAGGCTTCCTATAAGGCTTCAAACTCGTCGATCCTCTGCTTGGTGTTGCCCTGTCGGATCTGTCTCAGGGTCTTGTATTTGTCTCGGCCGGCTCGCACATTCTCACAGTGAAGGAGGTCATTCTGGGTGTTCTTTGTTTCATCACGCGCCTGAGCCAGCTCGGAGGTCAGGGCCTGAGGGGGAGGAAGAGGGAGCGGCGTTAAAAAGGAACAAAACAACAATATAAAGTGAAATATACAGGGTGATACTGGAACACCCTCCTG
Source organism: Callopanchax toddi (assembly GCA_006937965.1). Lineage (NCBI taxonomy): Eukaryota > Metazoa > Chordata > Actinopteri > Cyprinodontiformes > Nothobranchiidae > Callopanchax > Callopanchax toddi. The sequence goes on along the minus strand of SSNR01000020.1, from coordinate 1,070,159 downwards.
GATCTGTTAGCCATCCTGATGCTTCTCTAACCACAGCTTTCTGAATGGCTTATTTGGAGAAACGGCATTTACATCCAACAGAACTGATGAGCTAACAGCTAGCGTGAGCTCAGTGACGACCAAAATGAATTGCTGCGTTTTAAAACAGCTTCAATACCCAGAATTTTAGCAGCTCATGTGACATTACTTTAGAAATCTTTACAAGTCTGCTTTACAAAACAATTTACATGGAATTCTATGTCTATTTACATGCATATATGTTAGTAGTAGCAACAAAATGTAGCATCTCTGGTGCATTCTGGGAGTTTCATCACATTTCTGCTGAAATAGCAGTATAAGGTGAAAAATAAATGGACCATTTCATTTCTACACCTAAATAAGCAACTCAAGTTTTTCTATTTAGCATTGTTTTTCTTATTTGGGGCAATAAGGATATTTTTTTATTTGAAGGTAATAATGATGTAGAAATAATATGATTAAGGTAATAATGTTTAACTTTTCATTGAAACTTCCATATTTTTTTACAATTTTCTTTTAGTTTAGTAGTTTGTTTTTCCAGTCAAGTTTAGAACTTGCTTCAACGAGATAAAGGGACTAAAATAATCTCTACTGGGTTGGTTGACCTGCTGGTCAGAGGGGTAATGCACTCAGAGAGTTACTAAAATGATTCCCCTGCAGTATTGCATGTTGTTCCTTTCAAAGTCACTTTTCTTTCATTTATTTTGTGAATTTCTGGAGGACTTAGAAGTAAAAATCATATATAAAAACACAATAAAGGTATGAATAAAGCACAAGGTAAACGATAATACAAATGTTTATAAAATCTTAAGGGTTGTTTTCCATTTGAGGTGTTTTTGTTAACATGAATGGCTCCAAATTTCCCCTGGATGCCAGTAGATCATCTACAACTAATCACAGCTACAAAACGTGTTAGGGATGAATGATAAACGGTGACAGAGTCTAAATCAGCCTTTTATAGAGACAACATCCTAATCAGTCTCAGCTTTCACATCCTCCTTTTGTCATTCCATTAAAGAAAAGTTGACCAAAAATTTACTTTTGTTCCTGATAAAAATAATAAAATGACCTTTGACACTTTAATTCTTTCTATATTTCTGGGAGGTTCTACTTTGTTAGTCAAGCGTCAGAAGGCTAAACTTTGTGATTTAGTTCACAATTCAAGCAGTAAATACATCATTTTGAACAAAGTTTAGAGCTTCGACACAAAAGCCTCCTTTTGATAAAACTGCAGCTATAAAATAAACCCCACTGAAGTGGGCAGGATGCTCACCATCTGCACAAAACCTGCTTTGAATGTTGATTTCTACACTGGTATCATTTGAACTAAAACCACAGGGAAGATCATCTGATGGGATTCAAAATCCAGGAGTTCAGAACTGACAATGCTGTTTTAACTATTTGAGAAAAGCTTAAAGAAATGTTTGTTTATTTTTAATTCAAAGCAAAATTAGATCCTATCAAGAGCTGAACAACATTTTAGGAAGAAAAAAATAAATGTTTTAAATTTCACTAAACTAAATGTCTAACTGGAAGATTTGTGGTTCAACCTGTTTAACAGAAGCAACAGAAAACTGGGTCTGTATTTATTTTTTAAGAATGTATGACAGCTGCCTACAACCATGTAGCAGCAGCACAAGAAATAAAAACTCTGTTCACACCTAAAGAAACAGCTCTGTTGGGCTGCTGTGAAAGTTTTAATCTGATCTGGATGGAAGGAAAAACAAAGTGGTGAAACAAAGACTCTGTTGATGCTTTAGCAGCAAACTACCAGCATTTTCTTTTTCTTATCTAGAGAGATCATTTTAGCTTCAAGCTGCATTCATCCTCGAGATCTTTACCTTCAGCTGCTTCTGGACGCGCTCGTTCTTCTCTGCCTCCGTCAGGCGATCCTCCTCCTTGCGGTGGTCGTTGATGCCCTCCATGTGCAGGTCGGCGCTGTACTCGCTGTTGTTCTCCTCGCTGTCGCTGTTGTAGTCACCGTGGTCATACATGGGAGGAGGTGGAGGTGGCGGGGGCACCGTCATCACCATGCTCAGCTCCTCTCTGGTCTTCACCAGATCGTCCTGAGCCTCTCGAGCCTGATGACAGATTCAGTCGTCTGCTCTTAATAAACCAGATCTGACTTGGATATTTGTGACACCAGAGATGAAAAGCTGAGTCGTGTGCGGGGGTCAAAGCTCTCACCCTGTGCTGCCATGTTTCAGCCTCCTCCTCTTTGCGTCTCCTAGCCTCCTCGAGCTGAGTTATCTTGGCAGAGTGCTCAGCCAGCTCTGCAGCCTGAAATGTAAGATTAGTTTTAAAGAAGTCAAAATGTAACTTATAACTGTTTTTATTAATTACAGAAGAGATTGCATCGAATGAGAACAAAATGATTCATCCAGCTTTGTTTTTGCACGATTAGTGTTGTGTTTCAAGCAGATTTATCATAGAAAAAAGCAAAATGTGCAGATAAGTGATAATAGATTTATCAGGCAGATATCCAATTGGAATATGTTAAATTATAAAGAAATATAACTGGTTATATTGTGTTTAAAACTTTTCTTCAGCCAAACTTATTTAGAAACTGAAGATTTAAATTTTCATGTGACCATTTCTTAATTTTCTATAAAAAACATTTTAAAATATGTGTATATAAACATCCAGGTGCATAATAGTGTCGCTGGTAGTTAAACACTTGTTTAATGTATAAAATAACGCGCATCACGTACATTCATGTCACAACTCTAACATTTTCAGATATAGACTTTTTTTTTTTTTTTTAATAATCTGTCCACATATCAAAGCTAAAGAGCAACATTTGATTTAAAAACACTTTGAAATGAATCCTTAAGGTCACCTAAAGAGATAATAGGGATGGGAGAAATGACTGACATTCCCTGCAGCTGTTATCCATTCCTTTTGAAGACAGAACAATGAGAAGAGTTTGTTTTTCACCACAGGAAAATAACTGATCTCAGCACCAAACAATCCACCTCCTTTCACTCTTCTGCTTGCATGAGTTGACTTTATTTATAAGACAATCAGAACAGTTTTTATGTGAAACAGGACAATAAACTGAAACCGAATCTGCTGCAAAAGCTTCTTGGTAGAGTTCAACAGCTGTTTGTGTCATAAATCCACTGCTTTTTTAACGCGTGGAGTCTGAATCACAGCTCTACTCTGTGGGCTGTTGAAGTGAAACCCAGTCCAGTGGGTGGTCCACAGCAGGGCAGCATGAGGTGAGGGGGGGGGCAGCTGTTTAGATGCGATTGGATGTGGTTCAGCTGGATGCTACAAAAACAGCTTCATTTAGAGCCACAGCAGCAAGATTGTGTTCAAAACACGACCCAGCATGAACCCTGGTGCAGATCTTTTTGTAAAATAACCTCTAAGAACCCTGAAACAAGGTCCGACCTATGAGTTACTGTCTACTTAATTTGTCAATTTCTTCAAAAAGCGAGGGGGGGGGAAGCATCATGAAAACACTGACCAGCTGCTCATGGGTCTTCTTCTGACTCTCAGACTGTCTGGCCAGCTCCTCTTTAGCCAGCAGGGCTGCCTGCCGCTCTGCCTCCAGACGAGCAGCCTCCTCCGATGCCCTCCTTCGCTCCTGCTCCAGCATCATGGCTCTCTGCATCTGGTCCTGCAACTCTGAAACACACAGAGGAAGCTTTGAGTTTACTCTCTCAGAAAATACAGAGAAGGAACAGATCAGTTCGAGATACTTCATTTATCGTCTCCTGCTTTTTACATTCCTGCCATTAATGCCGTTTAATCCTGTTAATAAAATATGAAACTTTATGAGATAACATTTAATTAATACCAATAATCTACAGTAATGAACAGTTTCTGTAACGGTTTTAAATTAAAGATTAATTTGACAAACACAAATTTTAACTGTACTTTTACCTTGAAATACAGAAACAATGTTCAATAAGTGGACTGTATTATAAATCAGAGGTCAGTCTGACCATGTACTATGTGTGATAATAACATTCTGCATTAAGCTAAACTGGTGCAGATATGATCCAGAGACTTTCGTTACTTTATCTAACGAGTGATCAGCTTCACATGCAGACGATGTGCATTTCCATCAACCTTTTTATGTTTAAGTAACTTCTTGATAAAGTGCCCACATCTATTTGTGGCTAAATATGGGCGCAGCGTAGGCAAAGGTTTCATGCCGATTTAAATTTACAACCACTTTGCATTTAGAATTTGTGTACACATTTCTGTCTGTGAGAGTTGGAAATAGTGGTTGGTTTTTCCAAGAGTTCGTCCTTTATTGCGTCAACATTTCCTGTCAACAGCAGAAACTCCAGATGATGTTCAGAGCCTGAAATGTTTTAGTATCATCCCCTGACTTGTACGCTTCAATAACCTTTGCTCTGATTTGCTTAGAGGTTGTTTTGTCTTCAGGCTGTGATGGTAGCCAGGAATGTTGGTTAACCAGTGAATGGATGTGTGTTTATACTACAACAATCACTTGAGACACAGTCACTGCACTCAGGCGAGACTACTAGCACCAACTGGCTGGACCTCTGTTGAATTAGGTCAGTCACTTTAAAGGGTGTGTTATGTAATCGCTTATTTTATTTAATTGTCATTTTGTAGAATTCAGTTTTCACTTTGACATTAGATTTTTTGTAAAATATTCAAAGAAGCCAAATTATGTTGCTCTTGATTGTTTTATAAAAGCAATAAAAGGGTAAAACATCCAAGGGGGTGAAGACGTTTTATAGGCATGTATACACAGTGTATTTCTCTTAGACATTAATTAATAGAACGACATTTTGTCAACTGTCAGAGCTCAATCTAAAGCATTTAAAACCTAAAATATTTATGTGCACATAACTAAAAGGAACCATACGAAGCATTTACTGATCAAACTGGATTTTAAAAGCACGTGATTTTTGTTTTTCTAATCTTTGATGGTATTTTTGAGTAAAAAAGGATCAATCTGTAAATCCTGCTACTATTCATCATGCATATAATTTATAAATGAGTAACTGGCGTAAACAGAAGAACGTCTCCATCTAGTGTTTACAGTACATGCACACATGCATCTAAATATGTAGTCACACAAATGTAAATAGAAATTTCCCACATTTGTTTAGAGCTTTTCTAACTCCTGGACTGCAAAGCGCTTTACATCAGTCAGTCATTCACATGCTGATGGCAGTAAGCTACATTGTAACTACAGAAGCGAAGCGACCACACACAGGTGCAGCCAGACCCTTCGACCACCACCAGCATGCAATCTAGGTGAAGTGTCTCGCTCAAGAACACGATGACAAAGTGACCTAGCCGGAGCGAGGTCCGGTTGTGAGACGAACGCCCTAACCTACTGAGCTACCGCTGCTTTAAACACACTCTGTGCCCTCAGGGTTACAAGTTACGCCCCCTCACACCTTTCTCTGCCTTCTTGGTTTTCTCCTCGAACTGATAAAGCCTCATCATGAGATCCTGCTTCTCCCGCTCCATCTGCTCCTTCTCCCTCTCGATGGCCTCTCTCTTCTTCTTCTCGCTCTCCAGCTGAGCCCTACAAAGACAGCAACCATAAGTTAACATAAAAAAATAAAAAACCGTTGATGCAAACACACAAACTGATGATCCGCTCATGTTTGGTGAAGCGGCTCCGTTACGCATGTCTACATCTGTCATGACAGAGTCTAATTTAACTTCTATAACATTTACTTTACACTGGGTGATGTAATATGAAACTAACTCTTTTACAAGCATTTAGCAACACGGTTACTTTGAATATGGTTTTTAAAAGCCCAAACACTGCAAAGATCCTCCTAGGAAGCTGAGAAATATGAATTAATTAAAATGTCAGAAAAATGTCAAAGAGCTGCAACTGACTCATCCAATAGTCAGTCTCTCAATTTACTAATTATTTGGTCTATAACATGACAGGAAACCATAAAAAGCACAGAATAAACAGCTTTATAAGTTTTTTTTTTTTTTTAAGTGCAGTCCATTAGTATTAGAGAACGTTTAGCAATTGCATTTTTAGTATTTTGGTGCTAAAAAAAATAGATGGTTGAAACTCTAAAGGATTATTTGTGTCAGGACTCAGCATTCAATTACATTAAAAAAACAGCTTCAAAAGGTTTTATTTGTGACGTTAGACTGAGTAACTATTTTGTTTATAAGTTCTATGTATTCCAAAATAAGTTGGGGATTGTTAGAGAATAAAAAAATCCTGTGAAACGAGTCAAACAATACTTTAAAAGTGAATCTACCACAAGTTATTCCACACAAGAAAGCCCACTATTCACTAGATCAGGGGTCTTCAACTAAATATGCCAAAGGTCCAGATCAGCATTCGCGACGTGGTCCTCGGTCCGGGGGCAGCGCCACCTTAACCTGCTTACACACACACATATAGGGGTGTGTGTGTGTGTGTGTGTGTGTGTGTGTGTGTGTGCTGTATCTGCAGCTGTAATGACAGGCCGAGAGACGTCTGTGACCGCTGTGGCCTCATTTATAAAACATATAAAGAAAAAATATATGTTTATAATTAATTGTATTTTATATAAAATTTATAAAAAATAAATTAATAAAAAAATTGGTCAGAAAGGGAGTCACTTTCTCCGCAAACTTTAGGATTTATAAAAGAAAACGGAGAAATTATGTACTCTTCAAACTTTGCATAAGCACATTTTAGAGACGGTTAAAAAAAACTTATTTTGGAGATGGTCAGACTAAATAAAAGGCTTTCAGTCATTATAACGTGTTTTTAATGAGACGGATCAGGGCGGGTTCTAAAAATAGACGCAGCGATGCGGGGCGGTTTAAACCCTGACCCGCGCATCACTAGTGTGCGTGGCGTGTCTTTCTGCAGCAGTAGATCTCTTTCTGAAGCTGCGGGAGGGGCTGCCCTTCTGTGGTGTAGGGGTAGCTTAGCGAACAAAGGAGTTGCCGCGGTGCGCCACTCACTTGGCGTTCGGCTTCGCCTCCAGGACTCTGGTCCGGGACTGAGTTCCGAACCATGTACGCAGGGGGAGGGCGAGTTCCACGGGTTCTGAGTGAGCGACGAACCTGCTCATTAGCGCTCGCGTGTCTCCTCGGACACGCCTGCTCCTTATTCCTGGGTTTCACATGACGTAGCGTTGACGTCACCCAATGCAGATGGGGGTCAGGAAGTAACTGTCGCTGCACAGAACCCTATATTCGCTGTTGACTCGGCTTCAAAATGCCCAAATTCTGTGCGGTCTACGGTTGTTGCAACTTGCAACCACTCTAATCGGGAGAAAGACAAACTTTTTTTCATGTCCCGAAAGTCGTGTGCCACAAAAGGACTTCATTTTAAAAACTTACCGAAAGAAGACGGCAGCAGTGGATCGGTAATCTCCGGTAAAAACAAGAGGCGCAGAAACGGACAGTTTAGAGTTTGCAGCGATCACTTTCTAACAGGTAAAGGTTTACTAAATGTTATTCTCTAGTATTTTATTTAACATTAACTTAGAAACACGTCTATAAAAACGGCAGGTAAACAAGTTTGATATTGTTTTTGTGTGTCCTAGCTTAATTGTACCGCAAATAGTATAGAAATGACTTAAAATCAAACTAATCTACCAGAAATTTGGATTTAAAAAGGCATAATAAATTATTTACTAGTAGATCCTAGCACATAAACACACTGGTTGTCAGCATTAGCGATAATCACGAATTAAAGTAGCACAACTCTAAACAAGACGGCAGCCATTTAAAGCTTCTCTGGATCTCAAACGGTCGACCTAACCTGAAATAAAATAGCTGTAGCTTCCAGGCTTTTGAAGGCTGTCATTTGGTTTGCAGTGTATTACGAGGTATGCAGCATGAGATAGTTTATGTCGATTGCTCCAACGCTGGGTAAATCCTCCAGACTGTATATAAAGGCAGATTTCTAAAAATTATGTGGGTCATAACCTAAATGAAAATGTTTTTTTTTTTTTTTTTTTTACAATATCACGTCTGTGCCGGCTCATTTAAAGCCTTAGTATAGCCGCTTTCATCCATTGTGCTGCGTTTTGTTGTGGCACAAAACACTTCCTGCCCCCATTTGAGTTTCGCGCGACTTCCAGGTCACGTGAGTGAAACCCAGCAATAGACCAGGGACCGGGTCTGGATTTGCTGGGTCCAGACCGCGGTCCGCCTGTTAGTGACCCCTGCACTACAGTAGATGTTTGATATTTTGTTTACTGCATGTGCTCAATGCACTCCAAGTAGATAAGCAAGTTTTATACAGAATGCATCTAGAAAAATGTATTTATTCTCATGTAGCATGGCACAAAACTACCCGCTTTATTTATTGTTTTTAGACCACTTTAACTGCTAAATGTGTAACCTCTAAATATCATAACCAATCTTATTTACAGCTGATGTTTTGTGTTTGTGAGAAATAAATCCCTGAGGGTTTGTTTTTGTTTAATATTTGTAGTATTTTGCTCAGCCTCTTCTCCAGCGCTGTGTCTGTTTGCTCCTGTTGTGTTTTTATGGTTTTTATTTTGTAACAGTTATGTGACATCATCATGTTTGAACAGCTGTTTGGGACAGACTGTAGGATGACAGCTGCTCCTGAGACCGAGGTAGTATTCACCTAGTTCACACAGGAAATGGGATATCAATCAAAATATAATTTACAGATAGTTAATATGATAAACAGCATCAGTAACTATCTGTAAGCTTTATATCTTCCATTTATTATAGAGAGAAATTAGCAATGACTTAATTTTGAATATTAAAGTATTTATAGGGATATAATAGACCCCAAAACTCCAGGATATTTAGGTTCCCCCTCCATGTCTTTGTATACCTCTCCATCTGTTTCTGTTGCTTCTCCTCTCTGGCCTGGGCCTTCATCTGCTGAACCTCAATCGTGTCGGGTTTGCGGCGACGCATGTACAGCTCATGGTTGCCCATACACAGGTGCAGGATGCGCTTGTTGATCCTCAATCTTGGGGCGTAAAAGACAAAGTCCTGAGGTATCAAGAAAAAAGAAACAGTTAAGAATTTGTTTAAAAGTCTAGAAGACAGAAGAGACAGAAAGACTTGATGCTAGAACTTAAACAGGAACAAAGAGCTGAGGTACAGAGGTGCCTCGGCTACTAAGATTAAACTTCAAAGATGAGCAGAGGTACTCGGGTAACATCAGCTCATAAAAAGTTAAAGAAAAAAAATCATCAGAAGCTAGAAACATCATTAAGTTAAAAGGAAATTTTACTCACTGGAGATTTTTTGTCAATAGGCTTGATGATGAACTTCTTATCGTTGAAGGAAATGTTTCTGATCTCACTCCAGGGGAAGCCAATCTTTGGGGTCAATCTGAAAAAGAGACCACATGAACTTTATTACCACTGAATGCAAAAACACAGGAGAGCATCAGTTCATAAAGTCAGGAAATGTCCTGCTGGAAATACGGTTATACAGTTGTAAATACTTTAGAGTGATGTCTGGACAGGATACTACTATAATGTTTAGAGCTAAAACAATTACATAGAGGTTTATGTTCTTAACCCACCTACAGTATAAGGATATCTCTTATAATGTAATGCCACTATTCTATTAAGCAACCATAATTTATGTACTCAAAAGACACTACCTGGTTATAAAAAAGTAAATTTAAAAAAATTAGCTAAAGAGATCTCCTGAGGATTGTCTTTCACCACTTATATTTATGTAACTTTCTTAGAATTAGTCTAATAAATTTTTTTTTTTTTTAAACCAAAAACCTCAAAGAAAAAGGGTTATTCAATTAAAAAAAAAAATGCAAAAACAGAAACAGGCTGTTCATTTTCAGGGTATTAAAACCAAAACGAATGATACATTTCCCACAGCAAAGGAAACACAGGGACCCAACATCAGAACAGAGCAATCAGTAAGCTCCACTAAAATGTAAAAAAATACAAAATTGAACATTTGCTTCTATTCATGTAAATATATAACTGCATGTGAAGAATACAACTGACTAGAACAGGGAATAGATCGTTTCATGTAATGATATTGGATTTTAAAAGTGTAACAAAAAAATAATCAGCTAAATAAGCAGACTTAATATCTCATTCTCCTCCCTCAGTGATACAATATTAACTTATCTCTGACAATAGCAACGCTCAGAAAAACTAATTAAAAATACCTTGAGTTATTTTATTTTACACTGGTTTCCTGTCTCCTTTAGAACTGATACTCCCGATGTTGACACATACAACTATAACATCCTTAAACACATTAAGCTGCTTCCTGATGTGATCTAGCTACAAAGAAAGATAAGAAATAAAATAAAAAATACACTAAGGTTGAGTCTTTAATGCTTTAAGATGGCTGCATGTTTTATTTGAGTCGCTTACTGGATAGTTTTATTTTCTCTTTCTGGATTGTGCAACATCCCCCCCCCCAAAAAAAAAAATCACTTTCAGTTGTGTTTTATGTAACAAATTTGTTAATACAAAAGATAACTCAAAAACCTGCAGCAAGTAATCAAGAGCAAATAGTGTTCGGTTCTGCTCCACTGGTTGATTCTCTTCAACACACCTGATTGTTTAATTATGTTTGACATGTCCTCAAACTCTGCAGAAGCCTTTTAATCACTCAGATTCAAATCAGGTGTGTTGGAGCAGAGAAATCTCTGAAAGGTGCATCAGAATACGTGAAATTAATAATAATAAATCAATGTTGTCTCTACAGTTTATTATAGATAAAACAAAATCCTTTTTTCCAACATCCAGTGGATCCATCGGTACAAACTGTCCTGTCAGTCTGATCTCTCTCCGCCTGAATGAGAACATGGACAGACGATAAATCTGGGGCGTGTTCGCGCTCTGCTCTGTTGTGCCAGACAAACTGAACCACAGCCAATCTCATTCAGCACAATGAAGTGTAACACTGTAAACACGGTCAAGCTGATAGTTGTAATCTAGAAAAGGCAGGCAGGCGGTGAAACACGCTGCTGTGAAACTGAACTTCCTAAACTGGAATGTCACTGCAGCTCTGACCCCAGACACATGCTTGTGAAACCGAACAATGAGGCTGTATCTAATGAATATTTCTATTAAGGTTTTATGATTTATTGAGCAGGAAATTTAATTTATAAAACTGAAAAAGCTGGTCAATTTTGTTGGTTAATTTTCACGGTTTTTGATGACAAATTAGTGAATATATAGTACATACGTATTTCTACTGATAAATATAACGACCAACTCATCTCTGAACACGTTTTACTGAAAATAAGTAAAATATTTGAAGGATCTGTTGCAGCCAATTTATAATTTGTTCTTAATGCATCCAGAATTATCATAAATTAACCAAACATCTGAATGGCTGAACTGTTTTTCAGCGCTATAATAAAAACCTCAGGAGCACAGAGTTAAAGGTGCTCCAGGCTGCTCCTCCATGGCTTGGCTGCACCGTTGCATTATGGGTCAGCTGCCCTCAGAGGAGTTGTAGGTTTGCCTCACATTCTTAAGTGTTGCACAGCTTGAAAAACCAGTCGTATCCATGGTAATAGCACAGTGGAGGCCTCTCTCTGCTGATCCCAAAAGGCATTAAAAAAAACACAAGAACTAATAATTCAGATCAGTTTTCATTATCATAATTTCTGTAGCACTGAACGACAGTCAGGATTTAAATCTTTTAGCCTTAAAAAGACAAATAATTACCCAGAACAGGTTCAATTAAAAACCTCATGTTGAGTTCATTTCAACCACAGGCAGATCTGAACACATGGCTTGGCATGAGAGCGCACAGAGAGGCCACTTCAAAATGAAAAGGGCTCTAATCTGCAACAACTCAGCCAAAACAGGATTGGCAGCATATCCAGAGTAAGGTCAGGGACCGAAAGGCGACTCATCTGGGATGAAGAGGGTTTTTAATACAGTGAACTTCACTCCACACAACAGACCTCAGAAGTCATTTCAGCAAACAGAAGGTTATTATCCCCCCACGCTGTTCTGCTGCACAAACAAGGAGGAAAAAACAAGAATGGACCTAAACAAGTAGGTTGCCTTTCAAGCACAAAGCCAAAAACTCAGAGGACGATACAAAACTGGAACATTTACATTTCTCTCTTCTGAACAGGAAAAGTAGCTAGTGACTGACTGTAGATGACAACCTGGTTTAGCAACTTTGTTTCAGCACGGAGGCGTGAGCCGAAACAGCCAGGTGTAAATGACATGACAACAAACGTAAATCAGGGGCGTGAGCAATTACAGCTCTAGTTTAAAACCCTCCCTTTATTTAGATATGCCATCAAGCTGTATGTAGTTTAGTAACTAAGAAGTACCGGTAAGTAAGAATTTAAGGGCATCCCACAAAAACTGATTGAGACTGAGGAACGAAACTGCAAAATGTATCAGTTTCTTACAAAAAAGTTAAATCTTTGTAATGTTATTTATATGTGCAGTTTGTGCTCCTGACAACACAATGTGTGATAAAAAGTATCATTTTATGTACCAGCGTTTATACATTTCATTTAGATATCCTTGTTCTTTCTTCGTTGTTATTCCAGTCACACTAGCTGCACAGCAACAGTAACTACGACCAAACGTGGACCTGTTGAGCTCTGTATCACAGATACAACTAGCAACATGCAGAAAACCCAAACACACACACACAACAGCACAGCTCTGTGCTCCATGAGTCTGTTAAACTACACTCACCTGTCATCTTTGTCATAAATGTTGAGTCCCAGTGCGTCCACTCCCAGCTTCAGGTCTGTTCCCTTCTTATTCTTAATGTCAAAATAGTTGACTCCATACATTTCCAGATCCTGAGAAATCTTCAGGTATTCCAACATGGCATCTTCCCTGCAAAATTAGAAAATTACAAGGCTCTAAACAAATTTTCCACTTCTCATTAGTACAACAGGATTTACAGGTTTCATTACAGCACAAGCTGTGGTTTGGATCAACTCACTTCAACATCCCAGAGTGCTCCTCGTGCCACACCTGGATTCTCTCCTCCCACTGCTCTCTGGATAACTTGTGCTGCTCCAGGACTCTGAATACAGAGTGAAAAACAGACAAACAATAATAATCTGGACAAATCACTGCAACTTTGTTGACTATTTTTATGCAACATATTGTAAAAAGGCTGACATTGTAATTTTTTGCACATGGTCTTTTACTTCTCTGAAAGTTTTATTTACAGATCTTTACAGGTAAAAGTATTCCTCCTGCTGTCGAACAACTTGTTCCACCTTCCTCTTTGCTGCTGAGTTCATACATCATCAGTTACTGATTACATATCATAAAAATCTACTTTGGCAAGAAACTTCACACACTGGGTTGTGATGGAATAGTTTTAAGAAACATTTTTTTCCCAGAATTCTTGCTGACAAAAAACTTTCCTCTATTCTGATTCCTCAGTCTTTTATTTTGAAACAAAACATCTAAAAACAAACAGTTTAACTTTATTTAATTGAGCTAGAAATGATGTAAAATAATTTATAATCATGTCATTTTGCTGTAAACTATTTTAATACCAATCCTACAGCAGTTCGATTTGCCGTGTGGTGCTCGGTAGCTCGTCTCACCTTTGGGGCAGCAGCCGTTCAGACACCAGATATCCAGGCTGGTGGATTTCTTTATCGTAGTCTCCAAACTTGGCCTGAACAGCGTAGGAGGCCAGAAGCACGGCCGTCTCTGGAGGGCAGTAGATCTCGTCGGCGAGGATCTTGTCTTTCACCTGAAGGAAGAACAGCCTCTGGGTGATTTCCTGGATCAGCTCCTCAGAAACGTCCTCCGGGAAGAATTTGGCCCGAAACTTGAACTGTAGTGGGTTCTCCTTCTTTACGTCCTGCTGTGACACCTGGAGGGGATTTAAAAATATATATTTAATAAATTAATTTCTAGAAATGTGTTTGAGACCATTTTCTAGATCTAATCAATCTCATGATTCAACTACTAAAAAGAAACCTAATTTAGACACTTTTAAAATAAAGTTTTTGATAGGTGTCAGTATTATTATTCAAAAAACAAACTGGAAAAAATATAAATAGTACTTTTGAATTACTACTTGTTTTATTGGACATTTAATTACATATGAAGACAAACTTCTGCACTAACATGTGCTTCAGTCAGTAACCATTCCATTTAGGGATTTTACCCTCTCATTAACTGGTAATATATATTATTAACTGCAAGCCAAGTTATTCATTTATGTCTCTTCCTCTAATTTCCAAACAGGGACCAAGCACTCAGTCTGGATTGAGAGAATGAGAGCAGGAATATTCCAGTTAGATCATCACATTGTACAGATAAGCTGTTACACCGCGTCAGCACACAACAAACAGTTTAATGCTGCTGACTGATGCAAACCAGCCTTTTTCTGTCTCCGTGTGTCCTTCACCAACCTTTGTTTAGGGTTATAAAACATCCAGAAAACTTTAAAATTCTGCAACATGGATGAACAAGCTAGTTCTTCTGAAACCAATTGTGTTGTTGTTCACCGTAGTTTTAGAGTTTGGGCTAAAAAATGCAAAAAGTTATAACTTTGTTTTTTTCCTTTTAGAATTCTTGTAATTTAGTTTTGCACACCTATAAAACACAGTCAGACTCAACGAACCTGTTTAAAAAATGTAAAAACCCATGCAGCCAAACTAAAAATGTTACATTTTTTAACGCATGCATGTTTCAATGCTTGTAGGGAAATTATCCACAATGCAATCTAACCCACACTGGTTAAAGATTCAGGTGCATTGTACAGGCAGTCTTAAAGCCAGTGTCTCACTGTGCTGAGATATAGCTTATGTAGGGGTTGGCAACAAAACCGTGAATAAATTTAGAGTAAACAAGCAGACATAATTAAAACACTTTGTGCCTCAATTGCAACAAGAAAATTGGGATTAGAACGTCACAATTTGCTTGCATTTATGTCATTTTCTCCCATGTGAGAGTGACGTATATAAAACCTGACACTAAAGCTTTGCTGGTCCCATTTTAGTGTGATATCTATCTTCACACAATTGTGTCTCCAACAGTTGCAGCCCTGAAAGTTACAGATCTAATTAGAAACTCTGGAGAAATTTTTCAGAAGCCACTAAAAGCTACACAAGCAGCATAATATGTCTGAAGTGTAAATGTGCAAAAATCCATGTCCTCTTCTTTAAGCAGGCTCCTTATAAAATGGTATTTGTTTTACAAAGCTGCAGATAAAGCAGATTATACAGAAACTGTGATATCAGCACAGTCTAGATTAGAACATGTGCTCTGCTTTGTTGCAGACATGACTTCATCTACGTCAGACTATCCATATCAAAGGAATAACAAAGTGTAGTCCAGGTAACGGGTTTGACAAAAAGAAAATAAAAAAAGGCATCTACAGTTCACAAAGAGTTCAAATGATCCAGCTGATAACACGAAGCCTGGCAGGGCCTCGAAGTCAGCTGCCATGTTGAAAGTGGAACTATACATGTCGATATAAACACAGTTATATGGTGGCTACTGATTGACTAAAACGCAAACACTAGAGTTCTGACTGTGGGACCTCCTCAAAACAATGCATTCCTTTTTTTATTACACCAAAGTGTTGCAAGACTTGGGATGATGAGAGAAAAATGTTTTCTTTGAAAATATAACAATAAAGTCATGCAAATAATGACACCAATGAGTAATAATCAGATTTAAATTTGACAGGTAACTGTTAGAGGGGGTTATTTATGGTTATTTGTTCAGAACCTATTGATAAATGGTTTTTCTATGCACCAAACAATGTTTACCTCCCAAGCATAATGACTGAAGTTTGAGGTAAATCTTACCTTCTTTTCCAGTTTTAGCCAAGCAGGGTAGCCTTTAGTGTCCACATGCTGCAGTCCAAAGTACCAGACTTCACGTAAACCAATTGTTTTTACCACCTGCAGAATGAAAAACAACACATAAAAAAAAAACTACTTTACTTTTAATCCTGCATTTGATTTTTTTTTTTCCTTCATGAATTGACTGACTTTTTCTTGGACTGTACAAAGACAAAAAACACTAAAAAGAGTTGGTTGTTTCTTCCTTTTTCCATTTCTGGTCAATAAATTACATTTAATCCTTTAAAGTGGACAAAAAACAGTTTTAAATAAGATATGCAGAAATCTTCCAACATAGGAAAAAACTCAAGACATAACTGTAACAAATATTAACTTGTATACCAAAGTATTTGGGGGTAACATTCAAAGCAATAATAAAAGGCCCATAATTTCTTGAAGAATTACATAAAATCCATAATGCCAGAGTTTAAAACTAAGATCATCTTACGCATATGCTTTGTCAACCAACTTGAAATGGGTTGACTTCAAAAGATTCATTAGTTGTAGATGTAATTGCCTTTTTGTGGTGGGTGATTGTTAGAATAATCAACAACTACCAGAATAAATCTAAATTATGCTTGTAAACATATCAGATTTCTTTAAATCAATATAGTTGTGAACAACGTGCTCCAAAAAAAGAGCCACTGCTGTTGCTGCAGTCCTGATGCATCGTCCTTAATACTGATTGATTCTAAATAAAACATTAGGTAACAATGAGACTCTTGACCACATCAGACAGGAAATCACTCAAATAAAAACAGGAACAAGTTTGGACATATCTTTGGTACTATAAACATCTACTGGTATATTAGCCATGTGGTAATTACTTTACATTTATTGCAGCTGACATTAAACAGAGATGGAGCTCATTGTGGTGTACTCTGACCCTGATCAATCAAAAAACATCAACTGATTTAGTGACCAAACATCAGGCACTCTTAGACTTGTGTAAATGAATATTTAAATGAATTCCTCAAGCCATTTCCTTTAAAACTTTGCCAAACCAAAATGTACGTGTTCATGTGAAGCTCCTGAGAGCACAATGAATCCTGATCTTCAACAAAGAGATCCTATTGTTGGACCAATGAACAGGGAGTAGCACTGTAGAACGAGGGTGTGCTGCATGACTGGCATCCTGTCTGACTCTAGAAACAGACAGACAAGGCGGGGTGAGTCTGCTGAAGGCCTCTTTCAAACTTATTATTATTATTAACATCCACGAAGGCAGAATATGAGGCTATTTTTTATTTTTAACTGCACTGGAAAATCTTTACATCTGACCTTGCAGGAGTTTTTAGAGATCAGCAATTTTCCACCCATTGCAACCAGTTTTTGATTCTGCAGCTGAGTGGAAGTACAGTTATAGCTCTGAAATCATCCCTTCTGCTGCAGGAGGAGCTACAGTTTTCCACTGACTTCTGAGAAAAGCCAGAGTGTCTCTTAACGGCTTGCACAGGAGTTTTCCTACAGCACAAAGTGGGAAATTATGCTTTTAGTGTGTGTGTGTGTGTGTGTGTGTGTGTGTGTGTGTGTGTGTGTGTGTGTGTGACCAAGTCAGCCCATACATTGTTGTGTTTTTCTTTTTTGTTTTTTAAATAAATCCGTGCCAAATTCCCCACCCAGTCACCAGGTGAGGTGCTAAGTTGCCTGGGTGAAGTTAGAGTCAACAACTTGGCACTGCAGCTTAGCATGTTCTCAATTAATTTCCAAGAAAAGTTTAAATTAAAATCAAACTTCCCCTCACTTGGTGGCCTGGGCAAAATATAGACAAGGCTGAGCTGTTTTTGATTCAGGCAACGTCTAATGGACTTTACTTAGTGCAACAACAGCAACAATCACCAGGAGGTCTGAAAGGAGAGAGCATTTCAGGCTGCTTCTCACCTGTAACGAAACTTACGAAGCCTCAGAGAACAAGCAGCCCTTTCATAGAGGTTTATGCTTCACAGCCGAGTCGGAGGCAGAAATTTACAGAGTTACCACAGAGATAGTCAGTCAATAGTCTGTCCTATAATCTACAGGAGAAGTTTGTCCCAAATTACCCACTTTTAACACTTTACCTGAAAAAGAGGTTTATGTAGAGTTAATTAGCAGCAGATTAAACCTTAATAGAAATGATGCATATTTAGTAAACTGACCAGATAGTTGTTTTGGCAGTGTAAATCAAGGCTAGTTTGTATTGAAAAGTCCCAACTTGCTACTTCTCAGTAAATATCAGTTACAGTATATGCCAAAAAATTATTTTTGTAGTAACTTGCAGGTTTTTTCATGGTATTTTGCACCTGTCATTTGGTTTAAATCAGTTCATAATTTTATTAATTTGTAGCTTTTTCCTGTGGTTTGGTTTGTTTTCACACAGAGAAAACTGTAAAGAAACAATGTGACACTACAAACCAGACGAGAATGCTCAGACTGCTGATTGGTCAGATTGTCTGGGGGCGGGACTACCAGAAGTTAATGTGGGGAGATGGTGCTACGTTCTGAGCCTAAGCTAGTTGACAACACCTTTGAAGCCCCTCTCCCAGAGATGTTCGACTATTTTGAACTCTTCAGTGTGTTTATAAGTCAGCGCTGACAAATCAAGTCATCTACTCAAATATCTGTGCGGTAACGGACTTTGCTGATCATCCATGAAAGCCTTTGGTAATTTTTGGCTAGCTAGTACTGATGTTTGTGCCAAGTGGTGACTGACAGGAATGTTGCCAAGGTGAAAAAGAATTACTCACTGAATCCTCTGAGCTGAAGAACCCAAAGTCCTCAAGTGACTGAAAGGAAGGGTAGGGATCACCTAGTCCGGCTCCCAAACAGAGCAAAGGTGAGAGCGTTTGAGGTAAAAATCTAAACAAGCAGCCATCTACAGAAAATGTATCCCATTGTTGATCATATGTTCATTAGAGCTAGCATTATCTGGTTTAAAATCTACGGCTCAAAAAAAAAAAAAGAAGAAGAAAGGAACACTTAATTTCAAATCGGTCTGGAATATTGATCTGGTCAGTTAAGGATCAAAGGGGGTTGTTAATCAGTGTCAGCCGCTTTGGTGGAGATTTCAGGAGACAGGATGTTACTCTAAGAGCTATGGACAGGGCTGTTGGAAGTTTAGTGTTCAGCATGAATGGTTTTGTGGTGGGTCAGTGTTGATCTGGAAAGGCATTAATGGAGGGACGCACACAGGATAAACAATGACACCCTGAATGCCATTAACTATCAGGATGACCCTTCGCTGGTGCAGTGGGTCCTGGGTTCCTCCTGGTGAATGATAACACAGCCTCGTGTGGCAAAAGTATGCAGGCAGTTCCTGGAGGGTGAAATAATTGATACCAGAGACTGAATCAAACAGAACATCTCTGGGACATCACGTTTAGATCATGTGACGCTGCCAGGTTAGACTGTCCAGGAGCTCAGTGATGCCCTGGTTAGGATCTGGGAGGAGACACTCCTGGACACCAGCCGTCATCTCAAAGGGAAACCCAATGTTGTCAGGACGTATACAAGCAGATGGGGCCATTCTACTAAGAACCATTCTGAGTTGCTGTATTGACACTTCAGCTAATTAGACTAACCTGCTGCATCAGTGTTTCAGTTTAAATTTCTTGGTAAATTAAAATTAAGACTTTTGTAGGTTGATCATTGTTGTTATTGAGAAATCAGTTGATCTAATGTGTTTCTTTAACTTTTTGAGCAATGTACAAAATTCCATAAAGTGAATCACACGCTCCCTGGCTTGATTTAAAACATCAGTTTAATGAAGCTTCAATATGCAGCCTGGAGGTTGTGCTTGAATTACATTTGTATTTTGCTTTTAGCATCTGACAGTCAGATTATTAAGACTAAAGTTTTGAAACCAGTTCAACAGAAATAAAATAAAAACTGGAGGGATAAAGTTGTTTGAAAAAGTGAAAGGGACTAAGAGTAGATGAAACCTTCCAGTTTGGTCTGACAAACCGTCGGTTCATAGTAAAAGAAGTATTAACACACAATCACATGGAAGTGAAACTACAAGAGGGTGTGTTGAGGAGTGGCAGAAGTTTTTCTTTCAGAGCTGCATGACAGCTACAGCACTGATCGGTGTTGACCACACCAGACCTCACACTCGCCCTAAAAATGAGCTCACTGCGGTTACTCAGCATTTCCACAGAACCTGTTGAACACAGTGTGCGTCTGCAGCCTCCCGCTGCCAAGGCATCCACTTAAAACTAAATCAAATCCGCTGACAGACATCAGGGACACTCAAGATAAATGTCAGCCAAGTGGATCAGTAGTTACTGAAGTCTTTAAGAGTGAAGTCCTGAGGGCCACTCCTTGTGATCAAAGTGGAAAAAATAGCATCAAAAGCACAAAAATAGAGCACTGACCTGTGTCTGACACAACAACAAGAGTAGGCTGATTATCAGTGGAACATCCCAGACAGTTATTCTAACAAGTAGGTGGGGAAATTTTACCAGCAATTATAAATAGAGATGCCGAGGGGGCATCTCAGGGTCTATTCTTTAATTCAACAAAACTATAACTCAGGAGCAGAGACGGCAGGCGAATCATCAGTCAGAGTCGCTACATGCTATTCAAAACCTGTTGTACAGGAAGTAACTAAAACAATGTCTTTCCTTCTCCGGTGCTGACATGAAGCCACAGAGGAGCTCATATTAATGACCTGTGTTTGGATTTCAGTGACCCAGTGCCACAATCAACACAAACAGGAAAATGCAAAATATTCTTTAGTAAGCAAGTAGCCAAATATAGTCAACATGTATTGAATTGTATTTCTCTCAATTGCAAACTCACTTTTTATCCTGTGGGGACGACTTTAGCTTTTGGAGATTATTTATTCAGCTACAGCCGTGTGAATATGCTTTTTCTACATTATGTGATCAGAGAAATGGTTGGGAATAAACAGCAAGGTACTACTTCAATGTAAAAATAGCAACTAAGTGTAATACACAAGAGAAAAACACTTTCATAAAGCGGTCCATACCGTTCATTCTCTGACACCTACTTCCCAAACTGGCTTCATTCATAATTTTAATACAGACTGAAGACAGAAACGTCGACTTTGAATATTCGACATGTCCTCGTCTGTCGGTCTGTCACTTTGTTCACAATGTCTGAACCAAACCAGAAAAACACAGAAGAATAATACATTTATTGTAGCCTTCTCTATAGAGGAACTCACATGCAGCTGGTTGATTTAAGGCCTTGTCCACAAGGAAATTTTTTTTTCTAAAAATCTTTTTATGTGTCATTTTAAAAAATACTCTCAAACACGAGTTTCTAAAAACATCTTCATCCACACACACTAAATCCCAATCCCAAACCAGCTGAGAACCACTGATTTAGAGATAAACACTGCTGAAAAGTCAGTATTCACTTTACCTGTTCAAAGAGCTGCTTCCCTATGGTGTTGGGCTGGATGGCAAACTCCAGCTCAGCGTCCACAGTGGTGACCCGAACATTGACCTGCAGCAAGCCATGAGAAGACAGGAGCTCAGTTTATGACACAGGGAAGCAGTCGTTTAAATTGCATTAATATAAAGTAAAGTGTGCCAAACTGCTACAGAGCAGTGCTTTTGAGGGTGTGTGTGTGTGTGTGTGTGTGTGTGTGTGTGTGTGTGTGTGTGTGTGTGTGTGTGTGTGTGTGTGTGTGTGGTAAGGGGGTGTATTTGCTGAGTAAACAGTCTGGACTCCCAGAGACAAACAGGCTTTTTGAACTAAACGGAATCAAAATTGGGGACTTTTAGAATTTTCTGGGAAGGTGGAAATGTTTCAGCTCAATGTAATGAAACAAAGATATTTTCTCTTGTATTAAAAAAAACTGTAGGAAGTTTAAATACCTTCAAAAACTAAGAAAATGTGATCATAGATTGTTGGAGTGTTGGTTAAACTCTCCCAGATCTGTGGTTAATGACTGATCTGAGACCTGCATGCACAAAATGAGGATCTCCATCTAACCGAAACATGCTGAGCAAATTAGCTATCCTCCACCTAAACTCCACCTTAGTGAGTAATGCTCAATTTCTAAATCAATGCAAACAGAACATCTGACGTCAATCTTGTACAGTATCAGAGAGAAACAATAAGGTTTAGTTAATAATCAGCAAATGACATCAGGTTTTAAACAAAGGCCATGAAACAATACAGAAACATATGACAATGGCTTCTTTGAGGCTATTCAAACAGCCAATGTCTTTTTCTGTGAGTATAATGTCAAATGTTTGTGGGGGGGTTATGAAAAGACTCGCTAAGTGAGCTTCTTAATGCAAAATGAAAATAAAACAAAGAGGCGAGTGGACATAGAGTTGAGGGTTAAAGCCTGCAAACAGAAGCCTCCAGTGACATCTTTCATCTCCAGTCTATTGTGAGCTGAATGAATTCAATGACGCCCACAGGAACAGGGACCGTTTGGTCTGGTGACTCAGTGCTACTCTAATTCCCAGGAATCTACAAAGGCTGAGCGTTCAACCAACGGTAGGAAATCCTTCAGAAATGGCTAAATTCAACCACAGCACTAGATGGAAAACACTCATATTAGCCCAGAATGTGATAAGACTCAAAAGTCTAGACAGTGGATATTTGAGATCCCCCATCCCCTTAACCATGTATCTTCTGCTCTCACTTAGCTGAAACCAGAAGCTCTGGAGACGATTACTTTTCTTCTTTGTACAACAATTTAAATCAAAGCACCAAGAGCCACAAAGAATGCTTTAACATGTGTGTACAATTTGGAATTTAAGAGTCAGTTAGCCAATTAAGCAACCAAGTCAAAGCTAAAATGCAGTGAAAGGAGTGAGGAAGAGGTCTACATTTACTTAACACCGCAAAACAAAGATTCCCTTTCAGCTAAAGGGCCCCTCAGGTTCCCTCACTATGAGTCAGAGAGCCAGGTTACTAAAGCCCACCACTCTAAACTACACCATAACTCAGAAAATACTCTCCCATGTGTTTTATTCATTCTCTTGATTGTTTTTACAGTCAAAAAGTTTGTGACGCCTCCCCTCAGCATCATGCTCTCTATTTACAGCTGTTACAGATGGAGCACCTAAAGAAAAAAAAAACACCCTAACCAACAGAGAGTGGAACATGTGAATGTGTGGCTCAGACAGGCCAACAGAAACCAGTGAGAGTGATATCCGATCTGAAACAAACTTCTCCAATGGTAACACGCAGCAAACTGAGGCCATTCACAACGGCAAAGAAAACATGACACATTTACTAAAAATATACTGGGAAAAGACCCAGAGTTCCACAGCTTGAGTCAGAAGAAAGTACGGGAATAATCATTAGTCATTACGGTAATCACAGCCTGGTCCTTTTAGCTACCAAAACACACAAATACAGGCTGCCACACCAACACACAGGTAACTAAGGAACAGTAACATACACACTACATAATACAAGAAAAACAAACACTAGATTAAATCTAAGGAAGCTGTGCATGATCAACTTTTATATTTAAATGCCTTCTCATTAGGATTCATTTGAAATAGATTATTTTCTTCATGCTTTTATGAGACAAATGCCTTTATGGTGTCTTTAAACAGTTAGCATAATGTTTGGCAGCACAAAAAAGCTTTCTGACACAGCCAGATAATTGCATTACATAATAATTAAAATCCTAATTATTCAAGTTTTTTTTTTTTGGGTTAAAAGATGACGTTTCCAAGGAGTCTAATCCCACTATCTGTGCATCCTATTCCTTGTTCAGGTGTGGTGACAGCTATGTCTGCTGCAAATAAATCAACTTCCAGATTGCTTCAACTGAAGAACATTTTAGCTAAAAATACTTCCCACAGATACATTTTTCCCCCATGATAACAGCCGATTTTACAGTGTTGGGGTTTAAAAACGTACAAGCTGCTTTGATGCACTTTGTTGGGTTTTACTTTTTGTTTTGGTTTCTGTTTGTTTTCAGTAAAAAATCTGATGTCTGACGCTTAACACTTTCAAAAATAAAAGAAAAAGCTGCTATACATAGGTTTAAAAACTGTTTCCCGGTTCAGATGTTGAACAGTTTGTGGCTTCCAATGTTGCATTTGAGTCCATGTGCACACCACCGCTAAGCACCATTTCATGCTAGTAAAGATTAATCTTCTTTTTAATTTCCAGAATCATAATTTTTTAGTTGATCAGAAAAGATTAATCATTCATTAATTTTTGGTTTATTGAGATAAATTAGAATAGTAAAAATTCAGTATCGACAGGTCAGAGCTGTACAAGAACGTGGAATCAGTAAAAGCTCCAAAAACCAGAATCATTTCATCTCTACTTTAACTTAAAGGAACTGTTTTCACTTAAATACATTTCAGGAGTATTCCTTAGCCCCTTCCATTTCCACAACAGAATAATTCTTGTTTTAATGCAGCTCAAAACTGAAATTACCTAAAATCACCTAATAATAAGTTGTAAGATGATCTAACAGGTGGGGGTTTTTTTTATATACCAACAGGTTTTTGTTGCCCTTATCAGAACTTTTTGTAAAGCGTTGCTTGGTTTGAAAGCACACTTCATATACTCGTCAGATTTTTTGTAAAGGAAGTTATAACATAGGAAAATTAAATCAAGGAAGCCAATCCTCAAGAATGCCACTTCCGAGTTCCAGTCTGAAAGGCATACCGACGACCTGCCCCTCCCTGTTGGGTACAACCAGTCTGAATCTCCTTCCCTCAGGTGAAGGAGCTGCTACAGGTCGAGTTACAGAAACAAAGAGGTCATCACTTCTGTAGTTAGAATGAATAACCCACGCTGCATTCTTTAACAAACACTATTCAATTTTTAACTCCTGCATAGTTATCATGCTTTGAGTACCTGTAACAATGGGTGTTGCCATGGCAATTCTACTGAAATGTGCTGAGAGTGATTTTAAACTTAAACTACCGTCCGCTTTGGGAGAAGTTGTACAAGAATGCATTTAACTTAAAATCAACCTCTAGATCAGCAACTTCTGCAGAGTTTTCCACATCAAACCATCCATCCACCCATCCATTTTCTGTAGCCGCTTATTCCTCCACAGAGGGTCGCGGGGCAGCTGGTGCCTATCTCCAGCGGTCAAGGGGCGAGAGGCGGGGGACACCCTGGACAGGTCGCCAGTCCATCGCAGGGCCACACAGAGACGAACGAGACAAACAACCACACACCCACTCACACCTAAGGACAATTTACCAGCCCAATTAGCCTGACAGTCATGTCTTTGGACTGTGGGAGGAAACCGGAGCACCCGGAGGAAACCCACGCATGCATGGGGAGAACATGCAAACTCCACGCAGAGAGGCCGCAGAGCCGGGACGCGAACCCACGACCTCCTTGCTGCGAGGCAACAGTGCTAACCAGCTGCGCCACCATGCAGCCGCACATCAAACCAACTTTGAAAAATTATTCAAAAAGGATAAAATACCAATAATAGGACTGGTCATAAATATGGAAATGCCATTCATAATAAGAGTGGCCACACCTTGTGTGGTTCGTCATGGCACTGACCACAGGAAAAAAAGGATTCTGGGAGAGCCAAGGAGCACTATCATCGAATTTCAACAACGTGTCACTGAAATAAGTGCAACATGAGTCACAGAGGAATCAATTCAGGAGCCTTACTCACACTAGTCTCCTCAAATCTGATGCAAGCTCCTTTCCCTGGGGGTTTCAGCCCTGTGACACAAAGAGCTGCTCCTTTCCAAGCTCACAAAGCTGGAATGTTTGATATCAAGCCAAGATTTTGAAACAGAAAAATGACAGAAATCCTGAAGGTTTCTGTAACAGAACTGAATTTAGGCCAAGTTCATTCCTATTCTCTTTTAAATTTACTGTAAAAGAGCAACTACAGAAACATATTTTTCAATTATTTAAATTTGGACATTCTTGTGTTACAGAAGTCAAATGTAAGAAAACATGTAGATTATTTTTTTGACAGGGGCTGACCTTTGTTTTGATTTCTGGGGGCCGTTTGTGCACTGAGGCAGATAAGAGTCACCATTCAGGAAAAAGACAAAAGCTCACAAGAAAAAAGGGAGAGATGATGGATTTAAAGCCACAGAGCTAACTCACATCACTCTCCCTTTGTGGTTACTGTACCTTTATTGTTCATCTATACAAATATGTTATACCAAAATTAAAATCTGAAAATCTGAAACTTGGGGGTTCTTGAAGGCTTTTTATCTTGTTTTATCTCAACTATAATAATTTTATTTTGTCTCTTTACAATAATATGCTTGATAAATTATGTTTTAACAAATAAAAAGACTCCTGGTTGGGCTGTGACTCTGTCCAAAAAAGATAATTAGCCATTTATAGTGGGCAAAACTTTGATTTATGCTGTGAATATCTTCTAAACACCAACAAGTATCTTAGTAGTAAACTGACAAGTATACAATATGTTAGCAAACAGGAATTTATACCAAAGTTTAAGTAATTTTCCAAGCAAATATGTCTACAGATGTTTGAAATACCTCATGAAGGAGCTGGAAAAAAAAACAAACGAGTCAGTTTTAAACACAAAATAATGAAATTAGACACGTTCTACACAACATAAGGCTAATATAACCGTCACTTTGAGTGTTAAATCCTCCCAACCTCAGTATGTTTCTTGCTAAAGCTGGCTTTAATCCCATTTTCAAAGCTGGTCATCTAATTTTACGGTTTTCACTGATGTAAAACAAATATCTCACCAATACCAGATCTTAGACTCCACATTCAGAGTAATAAAGCTCTCTGGTGAGCATCAAATGAAAATGTCATTAAAATTGACTTGGTGTCCCAGTTGATATCTCTGTTGAATGCATAAACAAGTCACCAAAAAAAACACCATTTTAATGCCAGTTTTCACCTCATCTTGGTCTCATGGAAAAACTGACTATATGGACTGATATTATTGTCCAAAAAGACTGTTTTGTGGCAACAGCGTGTTGCTCCTTTCAGGCAATAGTGATGTCATTTCCACAAAAAACGCTCATGACAACCCCAGGACTTTCTAAACAAACCAACAACTCATTACATGACACTAATGGGTCCTTTGGTCACTTTTATCACAATGCTGATATGTTCTCCAGCAGCCTGACCTAAATAATAGCAGCTGTTTTCCTCATCTCTTAAAAAAAAAAGAGAAGAGAAAAAGTCAATTTAACTTCTGTCCTGCTAACTTTTTCTCATCAAACCCTAATTAGTGACAAGTTTTAGCCATGCTTGAACTTCCCATTTAAATTTCAGGTACATTTAATGTGCTTTAGTGCTGTACATTTACAAAAAATAAAAAACACATTACATTATCCAGTTTACAGATAAATCTGGTGTCAAACCA
Organism: Callopanchax toddi; assembly: GCA_006937965.1. Taxonomy (NCBI): domain Eukaryota; kingdom Metazoa; phylum Chordata; class Actinopteri; order Cyprinodontiformes; family Nothobranchiidae; genus Callopanchax; species Callopanchax toddi. The sequence continues at coordinate 1,043,109 of SSNR01000020.1, read as the reverse complement.
GGACGATCCAAGCTGGGAGCTGTGGGAGGAATGAGGCTGACTGAACACCTTACACTCCAGCTGGGGTGTGGCAAAGTGAGTCAGGAGGAATTTAAGGCAAAACCCTATTCTAAAATTTAAGGCACCATCATAAACCTGCATCTATATACAATGAAATATAAAGAATTTTGTGATGCTGCTGATTTAACTGATAGTAATCTGTACCTGTAGCTACATAAACTCTAATCATATCACAACAAAACTGCTTCTCTGTTATGGTTTAGAAAAGAAAGGTGTAGTGTCCTCAAACATGTAGGAAACCCCTAATATATGAGGATATATTTATATATTTAATGTTTAAAGTTGTATGAAACAAATTAACACTCATTTTCACTAACTTAACTGACCAATGCCATAGTTTAATAGCCCTATGGGGTTACCTGTAATATTTTAGTAGTTTTTACCAGCTCTAGAAGGGCACGCGCTTTACCAAAAACTAGCCAAAAGGTCACTTACCGCTTTGGGCATTTTCTGTCCTTTTCCCGACTACAGGAGGTGTTTAATTAAAAAAAAGTGTTTCCAGAAAAAAAGGACTTCTGCTCCGTGTTCTCACTGCACCTTCCTGAAATGAGAGAAAAGAAGACAAACGAGTTTCAGCCACTTCTGCGTTACTTAAACCCTGCTGGCGACAGTCATCAGGATGAATCACCAACCGAACTAACATACAAGCTAACGACAGCTAGCAAGCACTGCGCCGGAAGTGTCAAGCTGCTATCTTCAAAATAAGAGCACATGCCTGGTTACTCCAGATTTGAACTTGAGTAAAAATTAAAATCTTTACTCTTCACTCGAATGAAAACTCAGATTAATAAAGTTAGCACTTAGAACATGTCCAGTCATTTATTTTCCCAATCCCTTAATTATAAATTGATTAAGTAAGATAAATTGAGCCCTGGCCTGCAGTTCTAAACCAAACAAAACTAACTAAGTGATATAAAACCTTTAGAGGCAAATTACAAATAATTTTGTATGCTTAATAAATAAAAGCGTAACATAATTCATACCTTAAAACATTCTATATAAACTGGCAAAATAATTTGTAAATAGTGAAAACTTTGAGCTGTGGAAACAAGAGAACAACAAATAAAATATAATCAGATTTTTTAAAGCAAACAATAAACATGTTTATAAATATTCGCATATTTTTATCCATTTATTTGCTATAGATTTGTTGGGGAGATATGCTTTATGTGCTTGTAAATAAAATGCTAATTTGTAAAATGTATAGCAAATTTATGAAAAATGTTTAAGATACTAAAAGTAAAAACAATTACCACTTTTACTACTATAACGAATTATATTCAACAAAAACTATTTTTACGTACTAATTTAGATAAACTAATTGCTTCAATACTAAAATGAGTAGTAGTTCGTTTGGAGTTTTATTTTGGAAATACGAACAGGAAGTTGTTTTATTTGTTAGTGACCTTGACTCTGTTGATTCACAAAGCACAGGTTAAATTAGTTATTTAATGTGCCTTACCCACCACAGCAAATAAAACGTCTCCACCCGTGGCTATTTAACCTTCAATAATGACGTCAGCCAACAAGCCCACACCTCAGAGAACTTTTATTTGGTTCTTTAATGTCACCTTTTGTTTATGTCGCCAAACAAACTTAGGAGGAAAAATGTTGAACAAAAAACTAACATTTATCAAACCCTCCGCGGCAAATAAAGTGTGGAAATTAACAACGCAAGGATTAAAACAGCTAAGCTATTTCCTCGGGAAGGGTTTGTCTTAAGTTTAGTACACACATGCCCACACACATGCACGCGCACACACACACACACAGAGAGATACTCTCTAACCAAACGCGAACATTTCACATTTTCAACTTTTTTATACTGTAAATCTGAACGCAGAGCTGCAACAACATTGCATCCTAACGTTTTAATTATAATTAAACCATTGCTTCCCTTTGTGCTGCAGACGCACATCCTCTTTAATCCCACTGACACCTGTTGGGAGATTTTCCTCTTTGTGCGCGCAGAGAAGTACGCGGAAAAAGTGCAAAAAATGTCTTTATCCGCGGAGCTTCCGGCTGCTTTGTGTTTTCGGTTCGACAGAATGCTTCTGAAAAGGAAGTCTTACCGGAGCTGTTGGGTTTGGAGGAGGTGAGAGCGGCGGTCCGGAGCGGCCAGCTGTCCCTGTTCAGCCTGGCGCAATATGGCGCTCCAACATCCCAGACAGCGCGCAGGACGGATGATCCTGATCCTGCGTGTCTGCTGTCTGTCACCAGGAACACCTACAACCAGGACTGGGAGGAGGGGTCCCTAAGGGCCTCACTGCAACATTTTTTATTATTGTTTAAAGAGAAACTGATTAAACCCTGAACATACCCATCAACAGTTGGGATCATGAGTCTAGGACTTTTATTTTGTAGGACTAAAGCTGAAGAGTTTGGAATCCACAAATTTAAGGAGAAAAAATCTAATAAGCCAATTAAAATAGCACAACCCTACATACAGTATATTCATCTGTTATTTTAGTCTAACACAATTAGATCAAAATCTGAACAATTGCTTTAAAATGAGATTATATCATCATTTATTATGTGAAGCTTTCACTTCAATGCAAATGAAACCTTATTTAGTCTTCAACTGAAAACAAATCGTTTATAAAGCTGACTTTTGGATTAGGAACTTATTTGTTGCCTTTATTTATTTAAGGAGCGGGGTCATAGACTGTAATATCTCTGAGCATCATGTTTGATCACTCAGCTGCGTGGAGCCGGAGGCGTCACCTGTCCTGAGTTGCATCACAGATGAAACTTTTTCACAGCTCTTCAGTGTCGCGTCATGATCCGCCCAGAGAGCTGAGCTGAGCCGAGACGAAGGGAGGGGTCAAAGGTGAGCGGACCAATGGCACGGCGGGATTAAAATAGAGCCGTATATATCAGAGCGCTCCTATCGCCGCAGCACAGGAGATGATGTTCCTGCGCGCTTTTTCCTTCTTTATTCTAACAGTTATTCCCCTGGTCCCTTCCTCCACAATAAAAAATAGAACCAAAGAACTCAACCACAAGTAAATTAGAGCGTAGGGCGTAAAAACACTGGGTTTTAACATTAATGGTTTATAATTTCCTGGTGTGAGAATTAAACAGAATGGTTTCAGATCAATGGAGCTTCTGAGAAATGCAAAACGTTCTTTAATTTGCCTGTTAGTGCTCCTGAATTAACTGTGAGGGATGACAATGCAAATGGGTAAAGTCATTTTGAATGTTTAGTTCCTTAAAACCCGTTTCTCTCTGGTCCAGCCCTTAACTGGACTGTTTATTTTTAAACGTCCCTTCTTCAAGGACGGGGTTTTTGTTAGAACCTCTGATTAGGGTTTGATAAACAGACATGACTGAACAACTAGGAGTTTCTCAAATTAGAAAAATTACAGACTGATGAATAATATGGTTCTGAAATAGTGTTAAAGATATTGTTTCATATCTGACATTTTAATTCATCAGAAGGAACAAAAATGCACCAAATTCTCGAAAAATGTTTAAGCGCGCAGTTAAAGTCACCTTTCATCTAAAAGCAATGCAGCATCAAAGTTATCTAGCTTGTATCAAACATGAATTTCTTTCTTTCTTCAATTTCCAACAAATTCTTTGAATCTCAAATGAACTCCTTTAGGATTTTTTTCCAATGACTTCACAGATGGAAACAGAACAAAAGCAAGGTTACACTTTGATGACTTCTGTAATGTTTAACTCTCGCCACTAGATGGCGCTCCACAACTGTAGTATGGCCAGTAAAACATATTGATAAGCTCCAGCAGTAAATAAGATGGATATTGTACAGTACCAACATACTAGTAAGTGGTTAAAGTTTATGTATGGCATCACAATCACAAAGCACTGTACAGTAAAATAAAATAACTAGAGCTTAAAATGTTCTAACCGTGTCTCAGGTGGATGCAGGTTACTATCTATTGATTGCGTTTTAATAATTATGAGGTATTGGAGGTATGCAAAATACTTTTAAAATACTGATATGCAAACCTGGTAAAACTTTCTAAGAAAAAAATAATAAAGCAGTAAAACAAATCAAGTTGATCAGAATCACTTACCATCCAGTCATCAGATGGACTTATCAGATGAAGTTATTTCAATTTCTGCAAATCAGAAGCACAAATGTCAAAAACAATAAATTATTAGGTTCCTAAAGTGGTGCAGTAGCGCCCCCATGTGACAGAACAGTGACAGCTGAATATTCTTGCATCTCTTCTGCAGTGATCTTTTCTACAGTGGCGGCTGGTGAAAATTTTTTTGGGTGGGGCGCTTTTTTGCTAGTCAGTTTTCAGATGTGCAAAAAAAAAATCACATATCACCACTAGGGCAGGGAATGATAATATTTTCATCTGACTGAATATTTTTCTGGTAAAAATCCCTAGTACCACCAGTTCTCTAGAAATGTGGAGCTGTTAGGTCTAATTCTACACATCAAACAGTAAAGAAATCATAAAGTCTTCATAAGGAGACCTTAGAATAATATCAACAGTGGCGGCCCGTCCATAGGGGGCGCTCGGGCGCCGCCCCACCAGTCCCAAGAGGAAGAAGAAGAGAAATAGGATCACAAAATATAAAAAACTAACATAAAAATAAAACTAAACGAGCCATCCATTATATATACAATAAGTGCTGTGTATAATCTGCATTTAGGTGTAGTTTAGAAAGGTTTTCTTACTATCTTTTACTGGACTGATAGGTCGTGTTTCTTTGGGTTCTACTGCGCATGTCTGGACGGGACGCCGTCCCAACATAGCGCATTGTTTTTTGCCCCTGACGCATGCGCACTGGCAAATTTTATCTGACGCATGCGCACTGAGTGCAAAAAATAGGAGATCGCTCGGGACGCAGGTCTTCAGCGTCCCTGTGTGACATGCGCACTACAGCAGGAGTCTGGAGTGTTGCTCAGACCGAAACCGGAAGTTCTTGCTCTCTTTTTAATGAGAGTAGAAAATGGATATTTATTCAAAGAATCCTTCTTTCCTGCTTGTGAAAACAAGCCGAATGATTCCATTTGTTCTGATTTCTTCAACTCAATGGTGAGTGACTTCGTTTGTTTGTTTGTTTTTCTTAATGACTATGTGTCTGTCACGGATTTTCCCATTCAAAAACCCCATAGGCGGAGCTAGCCGCGGCTAGCAGTGCTAAGTCCTGATGAGTTAATTTATACCTTAAATAGCGATATGTGTTTGTTGAGGTGTATGCCGAATGTTAGAGAAATACAGGTACTGCTGATTGAATCGTTGGTTTATGTAGTTTAGCCCGTTTTTCATGCGTTTTCTCTACTTTTCATTAAATTATTATGGCGTTTTAAGGAAGTTTGGTCTGACTGGGTTTGATGGGACTTATCAGTGGATGTGACTTTATTTTGTTGTTAATTCACTTCATTAGTTGAGCTGATTGTCATGACTTGCTTGGTTAGTGGTTGTTGGCTGAATTGTAACATTAATTATCTGACTGTATTAGTTAGAGATGGATTTATTTGTTTGTGGTGTCAGTAGAAAGATAATTGTGAATATTAAGTAATGTTTTTGACTTTGCCAGGTTGTTTTTTCCTTGAAACTTTTACAACTTCTGTTGTGACCACATTGTGGTTGTTTTTTATTTGTATCTGATTATATTGATATTATTCTAAGGTCTCCTTATGAAGACTTTATGATTTCTTTACTGTTTGATGTGTAGAATTAGACCTAACAGCTCCACATTTCTAGAGAACTGGTGGTAGGGATTTTTACCAGAAAAATATTCAGTCAGATGAAAATATTATCATTCCCTGCCCTAGTGGTGATATGTGATTTTTTTTTTTGCGCATCTGAAAACTGACTAGCAAAAAAGCGCCCCACCCAAAAAAATTTTCACCAGCCGCCACTGAATATCAATATAATCAGATACAAATAAAAAACAACCACAATGTGGTCACAGCAGAAGTTGTAAAAGTTTCAAGGAAAAAACAACCTGGCAAAGTCAAAAACATTACTTAATATTCACAATTATCTTTCTACTGACACCACAAACAAATAAATCCATCTCTAACTAATACAGTCAGATAATTAATGTTACAATTCAGCCAACAACCACTAACCAAGCAAGTCATGACAATCAGCTCAACCAATGAAGTGAATTAACAACAAAATAAAGTCAAATCCACTGATAAGTCCCATCAAACCCAGTCAGACCAAACTTCCTTAAAACGCCATAATAATTTAATGAAAAGTAGAGAAAACGCATGAAAAACGGGCTAAACTACATAAACCAACGATTCAATCAGCAGTACCTGTATTTCTCTAACATTCGGCATACACCTCAACAAACACATATCGCTATTTAAGGTATAAATTAACTCATCAGGACTTAGCACTGCTAGCCGCGGCTAGCTCCGCCTATGGGGTTTTTGAATGGGAAAATCCGTGACAGACACATAGTTATTAAGAAAAACAAACAAACAAACGAAGTCACTCAACATTGAGTTGAAGAAATCAGGACAAATGGAATCATTCGGCTTGTTTTCACAAGCAGGAAAGAAGGATTCTTTGAATAAATATCCATTTTCTACTCTCATTAAAAAGAGAGCAAGAACTTCCGGTTTCGGTCAGAGCAACACTCCATACTCCTGCCGTTGTGCGCATGTCACACAGGGACGCTGAAGACCTGCGTCCCGAGCGATCTCCTATTTTTTGCACTCAGTGCGCATGCGTCAGGAAAAATTTGCCAGTGCGCATGCGTCAGGGGCAAAAAACAATGCGCTATGTTGGGACGGCGTCCCGTCCAGACTTGCGCAGTAGAACCCAAAGAAACGCGACCTATCGGTCCAGTAAAAAATAGTAAGAAAACCTTTCTAAACTACACCTAAATGCAGATTATACACAGCACTTATTGTATATATATAATGGATGGCTCGTTTAGTTTTATTTTTATGTTAGTTTTTTATATTTTGTGATCCTATTTCTCTTCTTCTTCCTCTTGGGACTGGTGGGGCGGCGCCCGAGCGCCCCCTATGGACGGGCCGCCACTGCTTTTCTATACACCAAATTATTATGCAAATTGTATTTAAGTGTCAAAAAATGTTTTTTTGAATTCAACTTTGTGTCTCAGGGTTCTTTGGATCCAACAAATCAGTATCAGACATTTGTGGTCATTATTTTTTAGCCAGGTGAGCCCAATTAAAGGATTTACTACAGAAGAAGGATGTTCAACAGTATAATCAGTCCACCATTTTCAAGAAATATCAGAAGAAAAAAGATCCATCTGCAGCTGAAAAGCATGTAATAGTTGGATGTCTTGCACAAGAAAACCTTAGATATTTCACAAAACCTTAAACATGATCATCATACTGTTAAGAGGTTTGTGGCTGATTCAGAGCACACACTGGTTCGTGCAGATAAAGGCACAACGAGGAAGGGTTCTGCCAGACATCAGAGGTAATTGAAGCTGCTGGTGCCTCTGGAGTTCCTCAAACATCAAGGTAGGATCCTCCAGAGGCTGCAGTCCTGCATAAACCTTCTATTAATCAGGGCCCCCATAAAGCTCACAAACTGAAACAGCTGCAGTGAGCCCAGAAATACATTGACTAATTCTTATGAGTGCCATGAAACCCTGGATGGTCAAGATGGATGGAGTAGATGGTTAGTGGACAGCCACCATGTCCCAAAAGGGTGCAATGTCAGCAAGAAGGAGCAGAGTCAGGTTTTGGTCTGGGAGAGGGCTGGTCCGCCCCTTTAGGGTGCCCTCAAGTTATTGCATGATACAAAAAGAAGAACTATGCATTCTGTTAAAAAAAAATCATCATCCTGCATGACAATGCACCATCTCAAGCTGCAAGGAATCTAAACTTTCTGACTTTAGTCAAGCATACTCAGACACTAGCGTTTAAATTTAACAGCAAAATGCCTCTTAAAACACACTTTGTGGTTTTAAAGATTCAAATAGTTTTTGCTTTTTCTTAGAAAGCAAAAACAGCGTTTGGTTTCCAGGAAATGCAGCAGAGATATGACCACTTTGTAACATCCTATTTAAAAAAGTTCAATTAACAAACAGATAAGACTCGAGTTAGTTTTGTAACTTGTAACTTAAAAGATGAAGATAAAAGTTTGAATGTTCAAACACAACCTGACCTGTGAGCTTCTGTTTATCACGCTGGATTTGATGGTTTCCCTGGTAACATCAGCAAATAGTCAAAAAACTAACACATGACCAGTGAGCACCTCTCTGGAACTTATATTTACTGAATAACTGTGTAAGATGCTGTTCAAGTTTGGTTTATGGATCAGAAAATAAAATGCTTCTTTGGTAAAACGTTTGAAGAAGATACCATGCTAAGTGGTGTTTTATTAAAAAATGATTTATTATCAAATAGTTTACAAGTTTTGCATCATTCAAATCCTACTTGATAATAAAAATCAGTCACATAAAATTTAAAAACAATAAATATTCATGTTTTTGAACAATGATGTTTTTCTAATTGCCTACAGTGTTTTTTTGTTTGTTTTTGTTTTTGTATCTCAGCAGAAACATCTGCTATAGAGGATAATAAAAAGTCACATGCATGATGTTGGTTCTCCTGCATTTCCTGCAGACATCACTCTCCTGCATCTGTTTTGTATGGACTGGTTAGCAAAATGGTTGACATGGTAACAACTGTGGCAATCGTCTGCAGGAAGTTGGGACATTGGGTGTGACATCACTTCCTGACAAATTCACCTCTGACTCTCTGTTACATGTAAACTGGGTCCTGAATGGGACAGGAAGTCAGTGGATGAAGGCCTGTACAGGTGAATACAGGTGTGATCTGAACTCATTTTTCTTCTTTGAGCTGCAGCATTTTGATGCATTTTGGCTGCAATGCATTAGTGATGATTAAGACCTGTCTATAATAAATTATGCAATCACGATGAAATGCAATGAAAAGATGAATTAATGTTTCAGGCTGAGAAGGGTCATTCTAAGTGCATTATTCTTAATAAAGACTCAAATTGCCCACTTGTTAATTGTTTTTGCCAGTGTTGAAGAGTTGAATTTGTCTTATTATTTATGCTTCATGTTCACGTGATTGTTGTATTTAGCTGTTGTAAATATGTGCTCAGTTTTTCAGCTGTTCATCAGTTAGATTACCATCCACTTGGTGATTCAGGAGGCTGTGCTGCAGCAGGTTCCTCATGTATCAAGCTGCTGGTAGCATCACCATCACAGTCCAATTGGAATAAAATATTTCCAGTTAACTAGAAATTTAAATTAAAAAATCTAAATCTAAAATAAAGATTCTGATTATTTTACTTTAGGAGTCTACTGTTCTTTCCCTGAAGATTTTTATGCAGGTTTATTGTAAGTAATCACCTGTGCATCAGTTTATTTTGTCTGAGCTGAAGAAATCAGATAACTGGAGGTTCTTTTTTGGTTTATTATTGTGCAGAGGACGTGTGGTGCTGTTATCTTGAACAGCTTGTGCAACAGCCTTCTTTCTGCTACACACATCTCTAAAAGATTACAGCGCAGTCTGCAGCTTTATTATGATTATTTTAGCTTGTTCAGGTTCTTCGCTGGCCCTGATGAAGCAAATCCAACAAGCAGCTGTTCAGCTCATACATCTTAATACAAATCCTATAAGCTAGCTTAAATAGTAAATCAGTTCTAACCTAAAGTTCTACTCTGATGGGAAACAAAAGGTGTAGAGCAGACTTCCCACTTAAAACATGAAATAGATATCATTTTAAAAACAGCAAGCAGAGAGCACAATTGCTTCAGAAAACAATGTGACAAACTGGCTTGCATATATATAAAAACACCTTAGAAGTTCTGGGTATAACCTTTTGATGCAAATACCACTTCCTGCACAAAAAGCCAAAAGGTGAAATGTCATCCCTGCATTGCACAAAAGGATCTCACCTATTAGGAGTGTTTCTTTGCTTGTGTTTTATTTACAGCTCCACATTATTTACGTGGGATTTTCTGCAGCTTTAAAGTGCTGCTTGTACATATTTGCATACTTTAGGGGGTGTATCATTAGAGCAAAAGTGCACAAACAGATTTGTTTTGCTCATTGGCAACACCGAACTGTGGGCAGCATGGGGTGTTTAGTAAAAACCTGAAACTCAGCTCGACACGGTGCCAGACCACAGAGAGCGTTTTCAGCCGAACAAAGGAAAAACGAAAGTGTCAGAGAAAAGTAGGACACTAGATTGTCCGCGTGAGGAGAAAGGTGACAACTTTGTGAAAATATTGCCAAGTGGCTCCAAACATGCTGATGTTTTAAAAAGCAGAACGATATCGCATTTCATTTTCAACGCATGCAGCTAGGAGAAACGGAGCCATGTCACATTAAAACAAGGAAGGTTCTGTATTGCTGCCATTTGCTTGTCCTTTATGTTAATTAAAAGAGCTTGGCTTGTCCCTGTATTAGCCGGTTCTCATAGTGACACTATATTACATAACAAGCAGCACATTCAACTCATTTCAACACAATAAAAACCTGATAACGTCACCTTTTCAGTGCTGGATTCTTCTGATACAATCTATTAAAAGGAAATACTAATACCAGATTATTGTTTAGAAGGTTATATTTGAGCTACGTTGTCTCTACTTTTAAATTTAAATGGAACTGAACCATGTTGTCTTCAGCTTTTTATAGAAAACTAATTTAAATAAATAGGTATCAAAAAGAAGATGTGATTAATAGTGAAACTGTGTGGGTGTTGTGTTGAGTATCACATTGGCTGAAACGCTGATGAGACGGGTATCACCACAGTGATGTCACTCAAGAATGATCCCTGAAATCTTATAGGACAAAACATGTCATTTAGTGGATTATTTAAAAAATAATTAAAACAAATTAAAATACTGTAACTGTCATCGTGAATTCAGTGAAAACCGTCTGTCTGAGAACTCTCCGATGTATACGAGGCTCCTTGGCATGTATGAAAAATAATTTTTAATAGAAATAAGCTAAAAGAAGAATGCACTGAATAGAATTTGTGTGCAAATATATAAAACGCTGTTATTTACATTGATGTGATGCAATCAAACTGCTGATTATGTAGTCTGTTTGTTTCAACTTTATATTCTTAAAAACTCCCCAAAACACAGTATATTTATGTATTTGGCAGATGCTTTTATCTAAAGTGACTTACAAATAATAATATCATATTTGTTCCCCCAGTCATGAGTAAACGTTTGGTTTCCTACGCTGAACACGTGCATTACATGTGTGGATTGTTTTTCCAGGATGTGCTGTACTACGTGATCACACTGCTGATTATCTAAGAGCTCGTCACGCTGGATCCTCTGGCATGCTGCAGTGTGTTCAGCCTTCATTATCAGTGAGTGGTCAATGACAATGCTGAGCGATGAGACATCTTCATTATGACCGCCGGATCAAATATAGAGCGTTTAATAGGCATTCAAGCATCACCGTTAAAAAGCTGCTCTTAGATTGAACTATTAAGTTACTATTAGTCAACATCACACTCTGTTAGATTGTACTGGTTCACCTTTAATTTTTACATCTACATTAGAAATAATGGTTTTCTCTATGTGAAGCTATCACCCAAGAGAAGATGGAAAACAGGAGAAGACCAAGAACAGATCCTTGTGGGACACCCAAGAGTAGAGCAGCAAAAGTGTGAACAATGTTGGTGGTGGTGACACAATCTGACACCCCTGGAGAGCTGAGCCTGGACCCCTTTCTGGTCCAGCCTTGAGATCTGAATCTCATGATCAACGGTGTCAAAAAATGCTGTTAGATCCAAAAATACAAGAGTCACCAGAGCCAAAAGTTAAAATAATAAAGATTAAAAACCCTCAGACTCAGTGCTGTGATGTGTTTTACTCAAAGTTAAGTCAACACACAAGAGTCAGGGTACATCTCAGGACCAGGAATAAACACACACTCAGAACGAAGGTCAGTCGACATACTAGTCGATGTACTGGTTTTGCTTTTGATGCATTAAGTTTAAAACAGTGACTCAGTGTCTCACTACCTGAAAAATAAACATCAAAAACATTTTAAAATGTAGAGATTCTAAGGACAACTATCTGTGCATTTTAACCAGCCTGCAGGTTTGGTGCATGCTGGTTAAGTTTCACGTGGTTTACAATTGTTAATACAAGACTGCATGCACGTTTCAAATGTTGGCCTCTATGTACTGTATTTCATCAAGTTTCTGCTCATATTTTTTCTTTAGACATAGAAGTGTTAACTGTCAAATGGCAGTCACAAGATGCAGAAGGTGAGATTCATGAAAGCTCACCAAGTTTGACTTATTGTCTAAACTTGCCTTCCAGAGAGTGCATTGATTTGCAAAAACTTTCCATTTAAACTCAAAGACAGTCAAATTTTCTCTGTTTATCTTAACATTCAGCATAAAGTTAGCAAAAATAATGCTCTCTCTCAATAAGCTGCAGCCTTGCAATGAAATAAATGAACTTGTTAAGGAAGGAAACTGTGTTAAAAGTGTTTTAGAAAGGAAGGAAGAAGCGGTGGCATCAGCTCATCTCACTGTCAGACAAGAGGAACAGCAATTCGGAGAAAAACCGAGCCCGTCCATGTGACATCTTCTGGTTTCTATCTGCTTTAGCATGCTTGTGCCAGAACACGCTGTACTCTCAATGAGGTTCGTTAGCGTCTGTTATGCAACACATCCAGCAGGAAGTTAAGCTCTAGTAGCGTTTTCTCATTTAATTCATCCTTCAGTGACAGAGTTCACAAAAGCAAACGAGAGTCTTATTTTTTTAAATATTTTGTCTTTTATTTATTCACATCATTTTGTTACGTGTTCATCTATGACTCAGTTTCAAAACTTATAAAACTCTTAACAAATATAATGCATCTATATCTATTGGTGTCCTAATTTATTTACAAGTTTAGCACAAAAATAAGAAAAGTATAGTAAAATATGATAAAAGTGCTTTAGTGTAGTGAAAAAAGAAGATTGTGGAAAGTGAAGTGTGTTAACAAAAAGCAAAAACCAAAGAAAGAATAAGAAAAAAATACAGTGTGCTCAATATTGTGTACTGTACAAACAGAGCAAAGAACTTTATAGCATATTTCATTCACAGTCAACTGTGCATTTATAGCTTCATTGCGATAGACTAAATATCTACCTTTGTAACTACATATAATGTAATAATCGTACTTTAATAGCACTACTGAAGATGTGCAAGCACGCAGGCTGCACATGACTGACATTCATTCAACAAAAAAATCACACAAAACTGGACAAATACTCAGTGAGTTGAGACAAATCTATTTACAATCAAACATTAATCAAAAGTCCATCGGTTTTTCTAAAAATGTCTGAAGGACTTTAAGAGAAGAGGAACTTTCTGGGCTGAACTGTTCGTTTTCTTGGTGATATCGAACTGGATTAAACGTTTTCAGCAGATCCAGGAAGTAAGTCAAACATAAGACTCCTTGGCATAAGAGAGTTCCTCGAACACAGGCTGGCTGCATCTCCGAGACACGACCTCATGCTGGCCCGCCGATACAGACTCAGACATGGCTCTCTGGCGAAAAGGCTGCTGTCGCTCAACAACAACATTGTCCTGCTCTGGTTGAGCAAAGCAGTCCTGGTGGTTTGAGTAGTCTCTGACAGAGGAGGTAGCCGGAAAGTCAAAATTAACAGAGGATGGGCGGGACCTCCTCTCCAGCGTTATGGCGTCCTGTACTGTCATTGTTCTATAGTGTGGAGGGAAGCTGGCGTTTTGCACGGCCTGCTTGTATGATGGCGGTCTGCAGGGCAGCCGGCTGTCCACCTGCCTAAACACCTCAATGGCCGACAGAGGGCGCGGTTTGTGCTCAGTTGATGGATCTGCTTCACTTTGTGAGTCCTCCTGAAGTGTCCCACAAGCGAAGGAGTTTTCCTTCTGGGGGTCTTTCTTCAGGCTGCTCCTGCTGAAGGATGCCAAACTCCTGGTCCTCATCAGGACTTTACTGGCTACTCTCATGGACTGTGACCGCTTCCTCTCTTCGGAAATCGGTCTGGGAATGTCCTGCTTGGCGTTTGTTGCCACTGAAGGTAAACTGTTGGTGTTTGCTTTCTTGGTGCTTCCTGGTGACCCCATAGGGGAGTTGGTGAAAACAGAGCTCTCCGATTGGTTGGAGGCAGTGCTCTCCAGGGAAGAGCACGAGCAGTCCTTGCCCACATAAGGCAGATGATCCATGTTGGAGGTGCTGCTCAGTTTTGGAAACGACAGAACCGAACGATCTCCGCCTCGACTTTTGATCAAGAAGGAGTCGTCAGAGATCTGCTTCTTTAGAGGCTGCTCGTCAAACTCGTCCCTCTCCTTGGAGCAGTCGTCGTTGCTCCTGGAGTGGCTGCACAGGTTCTTGAGGTCCGCAGAGAGGAAGATGATGGGCTCAGAGCAGCGACGGCTGAAAGGAGCCTTTGTGTCAAATGCAGCATCAGATTGCCAGGATGAGTTGGTTATGCTGGGACTGAGGGAGGAATATGAAGAAGAGGAGCCACGATCTCCATGTGTGGATCTGATCTTCTCCCCCGTCTCTCCATCTCCATCTGGATCAGTGCTGTCATAAGCAGAGTCATGATGCACTGAAGACAAGGAGTCTGCAGGACAGGAAACAAGTCATGATTAGACTCTCCTTATCATAAATTCGTGTTTTTCATTTTTAAATAAAGATACCAACAAAGATGTGAGTGACTTTTTAACATACCTTCATCAGTATCCAGCAAACTCGGGATATTTTCTCCAAGAATCTTGAAATTCTCAATCAAGAACTGAGTTAGTTCTGTGACCTGTGAACAATTATTAAAAGATGATGAGTAACAGGAATCATATAAATGAACAATCCAGAGTACAGTGCTTCTTCTGGTTTCAAAAGTTTATTTTTTTTATTAGCCCTACAGTCTAAGTACTTAGCATCTGTGCAAGTGTGATCTAGCTTATGAAACCTCGTGAGGTTTTCTGCACTGTGAACCACAAAGCTTCAAAGCACTAAGAGTGAGAAAGCACATTCATATCAAGACATTTCACCTTCTGCATCTTTTCCCTCTGCCCATCCAGCGGGGTGTCATCCAGCTGCAGCAGCGTGGGGCCGATGCACACCGCCAGGTTGTACGCATCCATCTTGTTGATGTCTGAGTTCCCCAGGATGTGATGCAAGACGCAGATGAGGTGCTGCAGGAGGAGTTTGTTGAGCCCCGGGAGAACGTCGACCACCCTGAACAAAAGAGAAAGGAAGGAGAAGAAACAGGAAGGAGATTAGCTTGGCGCTCTTTTGCTTGTTTAAAGTTTCTTCCCGTTTTTAAACTCATGACAGACTGAAAAGGAGAAGTGGTTTGTGTATGGTCAACAGATGGAGCGCATTAAGAATTTTTTGCAAAACTCCACTCAGTAAAAAAAACAACAACCTCATGCTTGTTCTTAACCACGCAGCCATTGATGAAAAGACGTTCATGTGTTCTTCCACATACAGAACCACATATTCCATAGCTGTTACTGGATGCTTACTTTGTGATTTCCAGAAGTCTCTGCTGAGTGTCTTCATGGTCAAGAGCCGTTATCCACTTGCTGTAAAGTTCAGACCTCAGCAGGCTCCCAGGAAGCTCCTTCAGAAAACACTGCAAACAGGAAGGCTTTTTATTAGAAATGCTTTAATAATGAACCATTTTTATTCATGAAACAGGTAAATAAACTTACTTTGAGCAGTCCAACGAGCAGATTGACCGGCTGTCCCTCCATGTCCACCTCTGAGCCGTTGTCCAGCTGCTCTCTGATGTCCTTCATCAGCCTGTTGTTGCACGTCTTCCGAAACACCCCCTCGGTGGACGGGCCTCTCTTCCTCAGGAGCACCAGCAGATCCTGGTGGGAGAGGATTATTAATTGTTTGTTTACTTCCTTGTTAACAAGCGAGGTTGTAATTCATTAACTCAGAAAAACGATGCATTTTAAAGAAAACAATTTGATGTGGACTTACTGTGATGGGTTTGGGGAGTGAGTAGTCATCTGTACAGATCTTGCTAAGGGGCTGTCCGAACAGCTGAGTCTTGGTGTCTTTATCCGTTTGGCATATTTTGCTGGTGGAACCCTTCCTGAACTTCATCTTGCTCCTCACAGCGTTCCACTTTGTTTCTGATGAAAACAAAAGCATTTCATTTATTACTTTTTGAGGTTTATTTAATATTTTGAGCAAATGCAACCAAGCAACAGAAGACGTGCAAGCCTCAAAGCAAGTGGAACGTTTTGTTCACATGTTCTCTAATCAGTTCTTAGATTTCCTTTTTGTGGTTAATCTCTTCGCAAACCCAAAAGGGCGCTCCTCCCTTCGACAACAGTGCCACAGAAAGAGATGTTTGCAAAAACCACTCACCAGTGGGTTGCCTCTCCTCCTGGTTGTTCTGCTGCTTTGACAGAGCTGGGATCATTGCATCGCCCTGGCAACAAAATAAAGAAAAAGAGATGTGATGAGCGTGTAAGAGGAACACGAGCACAAAAGCAGAAGAAGAAGGGGCTGTGTCTTTTTGTTTAACAAGTCAGCACCGCACACCGCCTAGCCAACACGCCCGCTAACGTGTGAATGAATTTAGGTTATGCAACCAAGCTAGAGGTTTTTCATTCTGCAGGATGTTTGCAGCTAATGTCAGAAGCAATCCTTTACATTTTGCGGTTATTTATCTTGAACTGAGAGGTATGTTTTAGTGACTAAATCATTAAAAGTTGATGAAATCAGAATTTAACTCACCTCAAAAGGAAGCGCAATCAGTTGCTCCATACCACCTCCTGTTAGAGTTTTATTCTACAAGGTAGCAAACAAGGAAAAGGATAGTGAGAGATGATTCTTGTGAAGCGCCTGGTTTCAGCTGCATGTGGCGGCGAGGACTTACTGTGATGCTGCCACTCAACACCTTCATGAGGACGTCTGGAGGTGAAGAAGAGCAACCTGTCCTCGCTTTCGCGTCTTTAACTTTTCTGCGATGAGACAAAGATGCATCCATTAAGGAAACTTCTTAAAGTTTGGTCTTCGTTTACATTTTATATTTTCAAAGGTTTGTTAATTGATTCAGTTTTTGTTTCTGTTTTGCTTTTTATCTACCTCACTTTATCTAAATTATTCAAAAATACAACATAGTTTGCCTAAAAATCATTCAAAATGTATCTCCTGCAGCGTAAAGACTTTACAAGGCTGCAGAAAATCTGGGCTTAAGCAATAAGAACTCAACATTTTAAATGTAAACATGTGGTTCTTACCTGTGAAGTGTATCTAACCAGCGTTCTTTCACCTCAGGAGAGCTGTGGGCGAAACAACAGCATGGTCTGAGTTACTAATCCACAGAGAGAATCAGACGAGCTAGATGAGACGACAGTGGGTGGAATGAGATGAAGTGTGCACCCACTGCCTCTTTTAACAACTCTGGTGGAAAGTGCATCACAGTCATGGGAACAGGAAACAGCGTCACGGCGTGCCCCGACTAGACTCCTTCCACTTCCCCATAGACCAAAACCTTGCTGTGGCTTCTTGTCCACCAGTGGAAACAGGACGACGACACAGATATATATATATATCGCCTACATCTGTAAGGCCAGACCTGCATTCCAGATCTCGTGTTTTGTAATGAAGGAAAACCATCAAAGGTATCCTCAAAGGCTCTGCATGCATCTATAAGTGCGAGTGAGGAGGACTGAAACTTTCACACAGTGAATCATTACCAGAGTCCAGGCATCCAATAACAAAAGGGGTTCTCATCTTTAAACAAAACCAACTCACTTGGGTATTCATCAGCTTCTTGGAATACAATAATGGGTGAAAAACAGCCCCGATGTCTGATTGTAATACATTTGCGAGAAACGTAGGAGTCAGTGAAAAACAAATTAGACATTTGTCATGTGGTACCAAAGCCCTGTCTATCCTTTTTAACCAGACTAAGGTTTCTCCTGCACTTCATTTTTTTACTGTAAAAGGCAGCATTTCTCACTAAAGTCAGCTGATAATCCCCTCATGAAGGTTGGTTTGGTGGCAATGTCCTAACTTCCCTATTTTTGGAGTTTTTGTCTTGTGATGCTGCAGAAATGGCTTTCTCTTTACAACATCCTCATTTTCCTGAAGGTCACAGATCACATGACCATTTACTATATGTGCACGTATTCACTAGAAGGCTTTACATGTGATTCAACTACTCATATAATATACAAAATACTTTTATTTTGAAAATCAACATTTTGTGGAAAAAGTAAAATTCTTGCAAATGCTCAGTTCTGTGTGAAGAATAAGGGCTTTTAACATGAACAAGAGTGTACACAAGACTGAATATCACTCACATGCACAGATGATCACGCTTAAGACATTTAAGAGTCTGTGAATCAACAGTTTACAGGCTGGTTTTTGAGTCAATCCTTGTGTGGCTGCTCACCGAAAACACACGAGACAAAAAGTGAGGTCCCAAGCCAGAACCAGCGTCAGCCTGAGATCCACGTCCCCGATCGTTGCATCCTCCTCGTCCTCAAAGCCGTGCAGCCAGATGTCCTCGAGGTTCACTCTGTGCCTCAGACGGTAGCTGGCCGCCGACCTGTTTCAAGAGAGGCAAAACCAAAAGCATAAGTTCTTCTAAAAGTTTAGAATTCTATATTTAACTTTATTATAGTGCAGGTTTCAGTTCTAGTATGGTTTTAGAATTGCTTTTCACAAGCAACCTGCTATTATTAAGATAAAAATGCAGCTGAAGGTCGAACACGAAATGACCACTTTCAGAGCATCTGAAATAGTAAAGAAAAAAGTTAAGCAGCAGCAAGCAAGATAACAAGACAATCTTAGAAAAATAACTGATTTTCAACCATAGTCTTACATGAGAAAGTCATTTATTATTTAATAGCATCATCACCATTAATAATAAAGCAAAAAAAATGATTCAACAAGTTCATTTTTTAAAGCTGTTACTTCACCTAAATGAAGTAACAAGAAGATTTCCCACAAACCATGTGAGTAAGAAGCTGTCCTCGTGACTGGAGTGCCAGTTGTTCCACAACAAACTACACTAAAACAAAATAATAAATGAGTAATGCCTCCTAAAGTCATTTGTGGAGGTAGCTGTGTGTAGCATGTGTGTTTACTGTAGTCGTCCCAGCTGTGCGAACCTACAGGAACGGTGGGCCGGTTGTGGTTCAGAGATGACTGTGATGATCCTCCCACTCAGAGCTTTAAAACTTCCACCAGCTCTGACTAACAGAGCTAAACCAAAACGTGAGTTGATGTGACAGCTAACATTTATCTGTAACTCTTCTTCGCTGAGGAGTTTAAGATCGCCAGAGTCAAATGGCATCGTCACCAGCACCGCCATGTTATCTGCTGGCAGCTGACATTTTCACCCCAAAGTGCAACATCATCCCTCAGGCTAACGTCAGACAGCACAAAGCAGGTGGTCCTGGTGGAACTTAGTCCTCTGGGAAGAGCGAAGGCCCAAAACGGAGCCTGGGGTTGATAGAGACCTGCAGAGAAAGCTTATGGAAGTCTCTCTTTGAGCTAACAGAGGTGGGCTGCAGGGGATTTCCAGTCCAGTCTGAACTCTGTGCCCTCAAGTTGAATGAGTATAGGCTGCTGGAGAGAAAAGCCACAAAGAACCTCAGAGAGGCTATAGGACAAGCTTCAGGGTGGTTGATACAGGATAGACTTGGCACCTGTCCACACTGCCAAAAGGAGCAAAAGCTGCTTCAGTGATCACGGTGTAACCGAGCTCTGATTGGTCAGCAAACTGGTCTGACCTGAAGCCCATAGAGAAGAGGAAGATGACCTGAAGGCTGCTATCAAAGCAACCTGGGCTTCCTCCGCATCCATTGATGCAGGAATTCATGCAAAAGGAGGTGTTGAGTGCAAAGAAATGAACAAACTTTTCAGAATCTGACATTTCTGTTCAGAAACTCTTGAATCTTATTGATCTCTTCTTAGTGATAATGTAATGTTCTGATTTTCCAAGAAACTGATTTTTAGGTTTTCCTTATCTGTAAGACACAACCATCAAAATTACAAGAAATAAAGGCTTGAAATAAATCACTCTGTGTGTAATGAATCTATATGACTTTCATTTTCTGAAATGAGTGACAAACAATATTGAACTTTCTAACATTCTACTTTTTTGAGATGTACCTGTCATGAGGACACAAACCAGGGACTGATCATCCCAGTTTGGGTCACCCAGTCCCAAAATACTCAATGTTAGATGTCCCAATGTCAAATTCAAGACTTGTCTTTAAGGATTATGGCCCAACAAGCAGGTGAGCTGGTTTATAAAGAAGCTGTTTAAAATGACTCAAAATGTTTAAACAAAAAACCCATTTTATTAAGGGAATGCTATGAAGTTTCCACCCTAATAAAGCTTCTCTTACAGGGAATCACCCTGCTTTCTTTTTCTATTAAAATCTGAGGGACTAAACACAAACAGCCTGCGACACTGGGAGATTCCCCAACAGTCCAAACGTGTAGTCCAAAAATACACCGCTTCTTTTTTACTTCCTCTTTTCACACTACAGTTTCAACCATAAAATTATATGGCAATTTCACCAGAAAGTTGTTGAAAAAAAGATTTCCCAAAACTTTTTTAATGTTTTCTTTTTGTTTAGTTTCGTGTTTTAAGCCGTTAATTTAAAATCTAAATAAAATAAGTTTATTATAGAAGCATAATGATGACTTACTTTAGTTTGGTGAAGACAATGACATCACTGAAGAGGAACAGGTGTCGCTCCCTGGTCTTTGCGCCCTCTGTGACCTGGACACACTCGTCCAGCAGCAGCTCTCCGTTCTCGCTGGTCAAACCGAGGACAAATGGACTCTGTTCTACAGACACCCAGCATGGAGTCTCCTCCCTTAGGAGAACAAGGGGACGTACAGGACAGCTCAGTAGCTACGGTTATTTGTCTTTCAACCAGTTTCAAAAATCTCCAGCACTTCTAACATGAAAATAAATGCCACATGTTCAGTTAAGGTCCACAGTCTCACATCTTTAAAATTAGCATACAATGGGAATTCACCAAGAATGAAAACTGCTGAGTTTATGTGGGTGGTTTGAAAATCAAAGCTATATAATTCATAGGTATTAAACAATAAATGTAGAAATTTAAGGGGAAGTACAGACATATGCACACTTCCTCCTCCTGTAGATTGTTTGTTTTGATTTCAACTGAGCGCAAAAAAATGTAAATAGTATTTTAGCCATGAGGAATTTTAAAATATACCGTAATCAGGAATATAAAAATATATCAAAAAGCATGAAAGCCTGGGGTTATTATTATTATTACACCCAGTATTTACAATTTGTGAGCTATTAAATTTGTCATAATAAAGAATCCCTATCCTAGCATTTCAAATGTAATACTGTAAAAAAAAACTGCCTTAACTAAACTCTGTATGAAACAGTAAAGGAATTATACTACACTAATCAAATATCTTATGAAAATGTCACAGACGGACATTTTGGGAAGAACCACAAAAGGTTTCGGCCCAAACATTCACCAAAGATTACTGGAACGTTGACTGCAACCTTTAGCAAATGTTTACTAAACATTCTGTAAAATTAATGTTTGGTAAACTGTGGATTTAATAATCAGACATTATTGGGGAAACACTGGGGAAGCAGTTAATGCTCAGCTAAACTTTCCCTAAATGTTTTCTTGTTAGTTGTGAAGCTATCAGTACTGCAATTTGTTTGTTTACCTAATATATCTTTAATACCTCAAATTTGACAAGAGATGAAGATTTTCCTCAATGAAACCAAACAAAGTAAAAAACATTTTGGGAAGTTGTCTGTAAAGATGTGGCTGTTAAGCTAACTAGAAACAACAAGCTAACTTGACTTCCATACATGAAAATAATCGTCTTTACGCTTTTGAATTATGCATAAATTGTTCTGAATACAACTTATAAATGATTTATGAAGTATAATATTTTTTGTTTAAAAACTGTTTTTGCACTTTTACATATAAAAAGATCAAGTCACAACAAAGCATGTTTTAGGAATAAAATCTGTGTTTAGCCTAGCTAGCATAAAGATAAAATCTAAACCACTGACCATATTCTATTGTAAATAAACAACAAACATCCACTTTAAAAGTGACCAGCCAAGCCATCCACTGCTATACATGTCTGTTAAATGGGTTTGCAAAACTGAAGACTCTTAACTAGCTAGTGTTTAATTAATTTTCTGGTAATGTAATAGCATTATTAGCTGTTTGACCTGGGCTCTATCAGACCACTCCCCTCAGCTTCATTAATCAAAACACGCCCCTCAGCTACAATTATCAGACCACGCCCCTCAGCTAAATGCTACATTTATCAGACCACGCCCCTCAGCTAAATGCTACATTTATCAGACCACGCCCCTCAGCTACATGCTACATTTATCAGACCACGCCCCTCAGCTACATGCTACATTTATCAGACCACGCCCCTCAGCTAAATGCTACATTTATCAGACCACGCCCCTCAGCTACATTTATCAGACCACGCCCCTCAGCTACATTTATCAGACCACGCCCCTCAGCTACATTTATCAGACCACGCCCCTCATCTACAATTATCAGACCACGCCCCTCAGCTACATAAATCACTTCAAGACTCCCTTTTTAAAATGTCCATGTCTCGCATGAAAATTCTAAATCAGATGATTCTTTTTGAAGTTATTAACCTCGTAAGCTTGTCTCCAGTTTATAATTTCAAAGTTTTGAAGAGTCTTAAAAAGGATCATGTTAGTCTGTTTTAGTAAACATCTGAGCAACAAGTTTTCGGTAACCCTGAATTCTTTTTTAAAGCTCACTTTTTAAATATTATCTTTTCTATAATCTGAGAAAGAGGTCAGTGACACAGACAGAATGACTTCAGATAGGCAAAACTCTTTTATGTAGTTTCACAAATGACCAAAAAAGCCATTTCACTTAAAAATGAATAATCATATTTACTTAGAATTTACTTTTACAAAACTTTAAACACACTGCACACATTTTGCATGAGCAACTTATTAACTTAGCAACTTAAAAGCACTTTATTTGAACATTAGATTTTTCTAAAACTGTTGAATGATTATTTCTTTAATATAAAAACATTTACTCTGTCACATTTGTTTTTGTCTTGTTGTGTCTCCAAACCAGTCAATTTGTGAAACCAGTAATGGTGAACGCTCGTCCCACTACTGCCTGCTTGACAGCAGAAATTCAAATTGATTTTGTCGAGGGAATTTCCCTCCCACCTCTCAGTAGCTTCCTAAAATGGCACCAACACTGACAAATAAAAGCATTAAGCCTTTTACTAACAGCATAAACAACAAATCTAAAGAACATAATGTTATTCAACATGCATGCATAACACCAATATTAATGGGCTTTTTTTGTGGTTTCTTATTATATTTTTTACTTTGTCCTATTCTGTCTGATCATGTAGAACGATGGATCTGAACGTCTTATGGTGTAAGAGCAGACTTATTCTAAGACAGGGAGAGTCCTGTAGGTACTCCTCCTGTTGCATCCTTTACTTTACTGAATTTGACAGATCTGGCACCGGAGTGGACGGGCAGAGAGACGAGAGAGAGAGAGAGAAAAATATTATGCTCTTATAATTTCTTAAATGTCACAATATTTTAATCATATCACAAAAATATTGCTATACAAAGTAAACCTGTACAAGTGTAAAATGTGTTGAAATGATTTGTTTATTCAAAAAGCTTCTCTTTTTTTAGCTACTCGGTAGTTAACCGACAAAAAACCTCAATTTAATATTTCCCTTCCATTATAGAAATATCAAAAAGCTGTAAATAATCAACTCTTGAATAAAGTTAAATTTGTCCATTTCTGTAAATATTAGTTTTTTTGGATACATGATGATTCGTTATATGTAGCAACCGTTTTAGTTATATATTTAATGTATAAAGAACTGATGAACCAGTTTGTCAAATGATTAGTTTTATGCAGGTCCTTCGTTACAACATTATTAGTAAGGTATAAAAATATAATCTGAACATATGTAATAATCAACTAATAAAGCTAAAGCTATTCTTTGACCCTGACGTATTTTGCCATCAGAGGCATTCCCACTCTAGTGAAACTAGCACCCACAGCGCCGCCCCCTCTGAGTGCGTCTGAGCGCTGAAGAGGTGGATGTGTGAAGGTGGGACGGACGTGGCTGACATTTTTCTGTTTTGCTTTAAAGGACTCTTCACTCCGGTGGTCTTTGAGCAGCAAACGGTGACAGCGGCTCTAAAAGGTTAAACGTTAGATAAAAACAGGAGGGGGAGATCCACGGCCCACGTGTCTGACTTGACAAGACAAAAAGAAGGCGTTAGATTGTGACGTGACTGAGCATCTCAGCCTCTCTTAAAACGGACAAGTTCATGTGTTGTATATTTAAAATAAAATTATTTAAAGTAAAAGAAAAATAACTTTTTGAGGATATTTTTTGCCAGAAAGTGATTTGGAAATATCCAGCTTCAATTGCTGCAAAATAAAAGAGAAAGTACGTGTGAACTTTCTGAGCCCATTTTTGGGTTAATAAACAAGTTTTAAGAAAGTCGGCCGATCGTCACCCGTCAGAGTGAAACCAGGTGTGTAAATCCCCTCGGGGACCGTTTGTGGCCTGAGTGGAGTGGGCCGCTCGGCCTGCAGGCCAGGGGAGTTCACCAGGTGAGAAACAGATGTGGCATGTGGTGGGAACAGGGGCAGAGGAAGTGTCTCTTTCTCTGTGTGTTGTGTCTGAGGTGAGACTGTGTTTGTGTGCTGCCATCTGTACGCTGGAGGCTGCAAAGGAAATTATCTAAACAGGAAAAGAAGCAATTTGCAGAAATGACTTTATTTTTTGTTGTTCGTTCGTTTTTTGCTCTTTCGCTTTCGCATTTGATTGGATGGTTTTTCTATATTTTATACTTTTCCAGTAATCGCATGGTAAAAATGACTTAATATGATGTAATCAAACTATTAATTTACCTAATTACAGATAAGGCCATTAAAAATAACAATAATAATCAAGTTTAGCAGACATTTTTCGGTTGTGTTCTATATATTTGAGCTAATCAGCTTCTATTAGCAGCTGTTTTCTCTGCATTGAAGACAAGTAAAGCTTTGCATTTTATTATGATCTCTGAAATTCTCAGAAAAAAAGAAAATGTCTCAAATAAACCTCAGCAGAGGAGACCTGCATGCTGCCAGCACCTGGTTTATTAGTGAGTTTTATCATGCGTCAGATTGCAGCAGCTAAATACGTCTGCAGGTTAAACGGAAGCAAATGAGGTCACAGCAGCTGACGTTTCATCCTCTTTCTGTTTGACATTTGGCTTTGTTGTTCAAACCCTTTTATCATTTAACACTTTGACAATCTTAAAGTTAAGATCAGCACATATTTGAAGCAGGTTTTAAGACAAATGGTTCCCACCTGATAGGAGACCACGGCATTCCCAGAGCTTTCCCGAAGACGAGTGATGGAGCAGAGCGTCGTCGCTGAGCCAGGTGTTTAAAGTCCTGGGAGGAAAACAGGATGCATTTAATACGTCACCTTTTAATTATTGAGGATGTTTGCATCACAGAAAACGCTGAATGGAAGATGGAAGCCTTTGGTTCATCAGCTAAGGCCTCTCTCTGGTTTGCTTGATGAAGCTAAGATGCACTAAAATACCAAAACTCATTATGTTCGCTGACATTCCCGTTTGAATTGAGTTTGTTACTACTTTAAATGACCCTGCTGTGCTAAACAGGCTGCATTTTTTATGACGTTTTAACACTAACATCACACTAATGTTCTGTAGGAAAAAATAATCACAAACTGTCCAAGCACGGCTAAAGGTTAAACATTTAGAAGTGTGTTCAAATGCCCAAACACAGAAATGTTTCTCTTCCTCTTCTGGTGATTCAAGCAGGCTGTGTTCTCAAATTATCGCACAAACCCCTTTTTAACACATCTTGTTGTCTGACACCCTACCATCAAAATGTGTGAAGTATAAAATAACCAGCTCAACAGCTTGTGAAGTGGCTTTATACTGTAATGCTGTGTAATGATTTCATCCATGTTTGAATTTTCTGTCCCAACAAACACACAAACACACGGGACCTGTTGCTCATTTGTTTGACAGAAAACAAAACACGTTTTCTTGCAGCTGCTTTTGTGCTGCTGAACCGAGAAATTAGGTGACACAAAATTGAGGCTGAGGGGAAACACAGGGAAATAAAACAAACACAAACTGGAATGCTCCACAAAACGTCTCTTTCTGCAGCCTGAGCCGGACAGTGCTGCCTTGTAATGGGATGAATCGAGGACACGCGGGTCTGAGGGGACAGCTACTGTTTTTTCACTGTGAGGCTTATATGTGCAGCAGCATGCATGCAGAAATCTGAATTATAAGTTATTTCTTTATATTTGTCTTCAAAAGAGTCGGTGAGCCAGAGAAAAGCATTCCATTTCTCTAAATAAGATCTGGACAAAGACTGTTTCAAGTGTTAGCATTTAATTTAAACTTGGTTCTGTGTTGAGTTATTTGTTATATAAACAGGCATTTGATTATTTTTCAAGTTTATGAGCCTGAATGACTTATTATAGGTCAGAGTTAAGCCACTCAAAGAAACAAAACGCAGAACTAATTTAATATATTATGAGAAAGTCTGAGATTTTTAGGAGCGTAAACTAAAAATAAAGGAATCAAAGATGTGTATGTTGAAGGAATCACCTGCAATCGAACGTCGAGATCTCACATAATGTGTTACAAATGACTCGCAACTGCAACGTCAAGTTTTAGCTCAATTTTTGTCAATTAATTGCGACCTGAGTCAACAGAGCATTCTAACGCTAACAGCTCGTTATAAAGTGACTGAAAAATGCGGATAATTTTTTAGACGCTGAAAGTTAATAAGAAACTTTTCTGTCCCACTTACATTAGCTCTCAAAGGGCGCTGCTAGAGCAACATGTTTCACCACACTAATAAGCTAGTCCAAGCAGGGCCAAATAAAAAGTGGGAATGACAATAATGCTAACTTGTACACCATCAGTTTTACAATATGTGGTTATTCCAACAGGACTTTAAACAATCTTCCTGCCAGGGGTTCACCAAGTTGCATTGAAAGTGCTGCAGCTAACTGCTGACGCTAATCGCACTGCAAATGACCATAACATTATATTAAACCATGCAGTTTATAGTTAATGTGATGTAAATGTCTCTAACATGGTTTTTCATGAACTGCTAAAGTTTGAGATTGGAGTTGTTTTAAGTGGCTGTAGCTAATCCTCATTAGCTTTAGACCCTCGCTGTTAGCTTGTCAGGCTGCTCATTATTAGTCTGGTTCTCCAAACCGTTTCTAACCAGTATGACATTAAATGGTTATATATAACCTCCTTTTCACAGATACCCACTTAATGAACCTATAAACAAATCTTTCAGACCTTTCATTTGAGATGATTTAAGAGAAAATGGACTTATTTACAGGAAATCAAGCAGAAATATTTTTGGAATAACTGCTTGTTAGAGGCTCATGTGAAGATAAGTTAAAGTTCTGAGGAAGTATGATTTTTTTATTTGAGTGTAAAAAAGTATATTTGAGGTTGGAGCAGGAAGTTTGTTAAGCTGAGTTCACATTGTAAAGGACTAGCCCAGTGCCCTAAACTTTATTACATGCAGCAAATGGTAATTTGTTATTAGTTTCTGCAACAATCTATGCACATTTATTTATAAAGGACAAAGTAAATACATTTGCTCTAAACACCTCTTTGTTCATTTGATTGTGATCATCCTATTGAAAAGGAATATGTCCAATAACAAAACCACAACATTCATGGGTATTTTTAGGTGTTGCCACCAAATACGACCAAAAAACAAGCTGAAATTTTAAACAAGTATTAGGGATTCCTGGACTAAATAATTTTAAGTGATAATTTATAATTAATTCCTGACTTTGTCCATTCTGGTTTTATTGTATCTGTACCTTTTGAAGCTGTTGAAACAATTCCTGTTTCCTTTCACCAAATATAAGCCCCAATTACATACTTTCTTTCATCATATGATAGTGCAAGAAATCTCATATTTTCAAATGCCTCATAAAAAAAGAGAAACCAAAGCCACTTTATGGTATGGTGGATGTCAGACTCAGAATGCTTTTTTCTTGCTTTTAGTAGGTTTTGGATCAATACTCACAGGACGTAGAGAAACAGCAGCATCATCATAGCTTCCTCTCCTCATGGCTGTGACTCTGTAACCTGTAGGGTCCATGTCGGTGTCTTAGAGCGAACCCTGAACCCCCCTGCTGTCCTGGTCTGGACTTTGTGTTTTCAGTTTGGAAAGAAGAGCAGAAGCTTGCTTAAGTGATGCTTCTCCTACTGCAAAAACATCTACTGAGTGGTGCTAATGAGGGTTTGAACAATGGAGGCCTGGCAGGCACCCTGAAGAGGAGGAGGGGGTGTTTTGTCCCTGACCTAGACCAGGTCAGTGCCAATCTGAACCACCATCTCCCCTCCCAAACCAAAACCCACTCCCTCCCTGTCTCCATCCCAGCCAGGGCTGGACAACTTCCTCCCTTAATGAGATCGCCATGCGTCCAATTAGAGCCGTCCACCTCATCCCCATTTCCAGGCTAATGAGGGTTAGAGGCGCCAACAGTCAGGACCCCCAAAAAACAGGATCCCAAAGATCTGCAGCTTGTCCCTACTTCACACTAAACAGGTGATATGGACGGTTCCAGCTGGGGCTGAAATTGTAAAATTTAAAACATTTTAGTAAAAATCTTCATTTTGTTTACTTTACTTACATGTTTGTGAATTTATTGTTTGAAAATGTGTGTGAATTGTTCATTTTGTAAATTCATTTAATTGTAAATCAGGTTTATTTTAGGAATAAATCACAACAAAAATCCTCTCACCGACCGGTACAGAGATAAGAATAAAATATGAAAATTAATAAGTCAGATTCAAATTCAATGAAACAACCTGATTTGATCCATTTCATTAAAAAACTTTATAGCTTATTCTTAAAAATAAATGAAGGGATCTTTAGCTAGAGGAAGATTATTAAAAAAAAAAACACAGTTTTGAATCAGTGACGCAGCCTGACCAATCACAGCAGAGCCTCAAACCCTCCTCCTGTCCTGCTTCTCACGCAAACTAAACAATAAAGGAGTTCTGTCTCTGATAATGTCCACAGCACAGTCACAAACTCACATTTTAAAGACAAATAAAGACTGCTCATTAACAATAATGTTGCAAAAAATACATTTTCAGATCATTCAGAAAATCAGATTTTGAAATGCAAGCTGCATTTTACAACAACATCACAGTGAGATACAGAGGCTACAACCTGTAACTATTTCAATTTATATTTAAATCGTCTAAGGATGTTATAGAAGTAAATAATGTGTCCTCCAGTGTAGTTCTATGCTGTAAAGTAACAATGAAAAGATGTCAGATCAGGATCTTTAATGCTGCTTCAAGGTTAGAAGATCAGTGTCTTTGATCACTAAAATTACTACAATCCCAATATACACTAACGTTTTGAAAAATAATTATTTTGTGCATTTAAAAGGTATTAATGATTAAACTTGGCCCATATGGATGGGTTATGTGGGGCAGATGACAACACTGCAGACAAATTGCTTCTGTGCAAATTTTCTTGTCACAATTTAGTCTCAAAGGGTCTTATTTATGTCTCATTTGTTCCTAATTTACTGTATATTTACAATTTGATCACCAACATCCTTACTTTGTTTTCTCACAAGTCTTGTCTTTCTGTCTCACGGAAACCAAATTGAGAAGCAAATGAGAAATGTTTGAGTTTGAGTTGAGTTCAAGAAGAGTTTGAGACAAGTTTGAGATAAATTCAAGGCGAGTTTGAGATGAGTTCGAGAAGAGTTTGAGACAAGTTCGAAATAAATTCAAGGCGAGTTTGAGTTGAGTTCGAGAAGAGTTTGAGACAAATTCGAGATAAATTCGAGGCAAATTTGAAATGAGTTCGAGGCTAGTTCAAGACAAGCTCCAGACTCCCATGAGAGAACAAGAGTTTTGCAATTTTTTTAAACATGTTCAAAATTTAAATAAACCTGCCATCTGAGCCTTGTGTCTCATAAGGAATTTGCAAACATTTCGAGACATTTTGGAAACTCCCTTGAGAATGCTGATCATAATTTGTCCCCACTCGTCGCAGCCCAGTGAGATGCCAGCTAAAGACAGACTTCCACATTCCCATTCATGGGAAACTTTTCATTTCACCTGATCTGCAAATATTTGGACCAAATACCTAAACTCCAGCCAGGAGGCGATCAAACAAACAAACAAACAAACACAACCTCCACTAATTTGTTGCCATCGTGTTGGCTTGGCTCTGGTCCTGGAGGGTTCAATCTCTTGTTTGGGGAAGTTAATGGTTTGTAGGCGATCGTCAAAAGCTCAGCATGGAGCCAATTCACAGGAGGTCTCTGTTTTCATCTTGGCTGTTTGTTGTTGATGATTGGCTGAACTTTTATACAGAAATTCTGAAGTACTTCAACTTTCACACTTTAACAAAATCTACATTTTGGTGTAGGTTGAGTGGACGTTTCTGTCAAAGGGCAAACTGTCTGACCCGACTCTATAGTGTTACAGACGGAAGAGTTTAACTCCACTTTTGATGCATTTTTGCTGCCCAGTCTTGAACTTTTGCAGAATTTTGTTTGCAAATTTCTCATCAAAGCCCAGCAGAGAGTTGACAAAGGGAGACGTAATTAAGTTTGCAGCTGATCTGGATGATGAAGGAGACACTGTGTTGCTTTGTGGCTTCGCTCATCAATGCCGTCTATTGTCAGGCGGTTACATCACCAGCGACACGTTCACAAAGCCTGATTAAACATCTCTAAAGACCTGTATGGAAACATTCAGACACAGAGCAACTGTATCCCTAAACGTAAAAGTTCCTCTAATCTCAATATAATAGTTTTGTGTCGCTGCATGGTGTGTTTGTCTATGTGTCTGTGACTTTTTCCCTCATGCATTGAAGATGTCAAATAAGGTAAATATTCATGTGATCTGCATCAGATGAAACTTTATGTTTTTCTCTAAAAGGAGATAAACGAGAGATTAGAGTGTTTGCTGCCTTTTTCTGTGATTTTTAGTTTTAACTTCCTCTTTGACCACTACAATCCTCACAATGTTTGCAAATTGTTATAGTTTAATCTAAGTTTTGTGCCCATTATTGTGTAAAAAAAGTTACTGGATTCTAAACTGTGGACAAAAACACCTCAGAGAAATAACAGCATGTGAGAAATGTGATTACATAAAAACGGAGCCCAAATGCAAAAATTTTAAAACCACTTCTGGCAACAATAACTTCAACGTTTTCTACTGTGACCTTTTTGTCCCAACACTGTTGCTTCAGTTTATTTAGATTTTTAAGGAATTCTTTATGTGCAGCTCTGTGAATGACGTAAAAACAAAGTGCTTCCTCATTTATCCAGTCATTAAAAAAAACAAATGATGTGACATTTATTCCTACGCTTCCTCTGCACACTGTCAGACTAATGTCAGACAAGCAAATGATTTCTGCAGGGATTAAAATCTTTTTAACAAGTCATTGTTTTGTTTTGTTACTTCTGCAGAATGACTGACTTTTTAATTAATTCCTGCTGATTTATTGGTGCAATAAACCAGATCTCATTGTCAGAGAATTCTCTCAGAGTAAAAACAAACTGCCTGATTTAATGTTTGACATTTCTAGTGCACTCTAGTATATTTTAATGGTGAAATGACTCCTGCTTCCTGTTTTAATTGCATCAGCAATTTTTACATTTTCTTTTTTGTCCTTTTTGCATTTGCAATTATCTGCAACTGACAAGTCACTTAGTGGATATATATATATATATATATATATATATATATACATACATTTAGTATGTTTACAAATTTTTCAGTGATGATTTGGCAGAAAAATCAAGCCTCTGTTTTATTGTTTCTTCTAGAAAGTTGTGAAAATATTTGCTGAATTGACAATGTTAATAATTTCATGAGTTCAAAATGCAAGTTTAGTACAAAATGTCTCTTTTTTTTGAGAATTTTAACTTTTTAATTCCTGTAAAATAATAAAACAGCTGTATATGTAAATACATGTAAATGTAATGTACATGTAATGTAAATACAACAGCGGTTGTATTTTAAGTATAATGTTGGGCTCTTGAGTGCAATAAAATCAACTTTCCTTGTCCAGTTTACTTTTCAGGAACACAAACAAGATGTTTTAAAAACGGAAATGAACAAAAATGTATTTCATTTTCAGGTATAAAAAAGTGGAAAATATCAAAATGACAAACTCTGGAAACATCCAGGATTCACTCAGCAACCTGCTGCAGTATTTATTCTGTCAGTTCTGTTGTAAAGTTTGAAGATAGATTACCTTCATCTGAGCTGCTCCACCTGTTCAGTAGTTGATCAAACTGACATTTGTGACCATCCTTTAATTTATTCTCCCTCTTACAGCAAAAACAGTGCTGCGACTTAGATTTGCAAACATGTTTCATAAAACTCAGAAGTAATTTCACATCAGCAGATCTGGAATAATTCCCATATACTTTAATAAATATATATACACTAATTCCTGGAAGTCACTAGTTTTATTTATAATAATTTCTCCATGTAACAGAGTTCATATAGAGACAGGTTGGTGTTTTTTGTCACTGATGTGTTCTTTTATTTCACGTTTGTTCCTGCTGTGAGGAGAAGACGGGGATACGTACAGTAGATGAGGGAGCTTTAGGCGAAGAGGGCAGGTGTACCCATGAACCTGGGCTCTGGTTAGGAGAGGAGGAAGGACACGAATGGAGCCCAATCAGGAAGTGATGCAGAAAATCATCTGGAAGTAAAAATAAAGAAGGTAAAAATAGCAAATGAGTGAATCATCTAATCTGACGCATGACTAAAGTTTCCTAGGAGACTGTTCTCTTTAAAAAACAAATCAATAATCGTTGTTAGGCTAAAATATCTTTGTGCTGTTAACAGAGGGGGATGAGTTAGTCATGTGATGATGACCAAACTGAATCCGGACTGATGCCTAATTTACTTTTCTGTATTTTTAGTAGCAAAGACGAGTCTTAAAGCTCAGTCATTTAAGCCTATTTATAGCATCATATGACATTATCAGTTGGAATTTATCTTTACAGGACTTCCCACAGAATAAAACTTTATTTATGTCCCCTAAATACCCCAAAAGCACAAATAAAAATTTTTAAACAGTAAGTAATGTTAAAAGTGTTGAACTGGTTTACTCCAAATCAGCGTCCACATTCAGACTGCCTAAAACAAACAAGGCTGATTGTTGAACATTTTAAAGAAGAAAAACAGACTTACAGTTATCACTGTGACTGTTAAGAGTTGAAGCATTTTGAATTCAAAAAGGATAAATGTGCTTAAACTGATGGGTTTTAATATCTTATAAAGGCTAAACCAGTCATTGATTTGCTTTTAACAAAAGCACCCGAAGTGCAAACGTTCCAAATAAATCTGTAAGAATATATTTAGATTCGGCAGAATTTTATGAACACTGATTTAATCTACTCACTAGTCTCTGCAAAGCTTTTAAATAATAAAACAACAACTCTGCTTACCAATGGAGAGGACAACCAGTTCAGAGTTTGTTTTCTCTTATTCAGGAGGCAGGAGCGTCACCGTGGCAACAATAAGGAGATCCACTGGATGATGTGCTGATAGCTAGAAATTTTAATATATATTTTTTTTCTTTTGTTAAATTTTGAAAATGCAGCCAAGCAAAAATTAAAAGATCTTCAGGAAGTCTGAAGTTATTGATTAAAAAAAAAAAAAAAAAAAAAAAAAAAAACAAAAA
>SSNR01000020.1:850479-1007711 GCA_006937965.1 Callopanchax toddi | reverse complement strand
CCCCCCCCCCCCCCCCACGCGTCGCACACAGAACACAACGAGAAGAACCGGAACCGTTAAGAAACAAAACATGAAAGGATACATCTTTAATCAGACAGAAACGGCCACATCCAAAAATAGTCTTAGGTTGAAATATATATATTCATATCGTTTTATTTTCTTTCCTGCCAAAGAACTGCTGGCATTTTAGTTCAATCCGAGTCGATTTCTTATACTGCTGAGGTGTGATTTGTGATGTTACATCTTTTTAAATCCTCCCCGACGGTGATGAACTTCGTCAAACCGCTTTGGAATTAAATACTGGCAGCCGTCGTCATTTGGCACATCGGACACTTTCAGATCCTGTCTCCTCCACGGCCCGAGCTTCCTCTGCAGGGTCTGCATTGGCCATGGTGACAGCATCACCATCATCTTTGCTGTGGTCCTGATTGTTGTTGTTGTTATTACTATTGTTGTTGTTTTGGACACTGGGCAGCCCGTGGCTGTTGTTCTGGACCGAAGCAGCGTGACTGAGCTTCAGCTCGTCCAGTTTCTGCCACAGCTCGTCTCTCGCTTGCTCCTTTTTCTTTTCCCTGGAAAAAACATCAAAAAAGAAACAAAAATGTAAAAACTCATGAAGAAAACAGAAAAATCTGCCCAGTAGTTGACTTAAAGATCACAGGTACCACAGTACTCCCTCTCACACACACACACACACACACGCAGACTAAAGTAGAGATCTAATTTGAGATTATACTGATTTAACTGATTATACTTAATACAGTAATAAGATTTGTTGTTGTTTTTTTTATCTTGAGGGCAAAAATCTGCAGTTTAATCATGGAAAATTATGAGAGTTGAGTGAAAAACCTTACATTTAAATTCTACATTTAAAAACCAAATAAACAGAAAATAAAACTCCAGCTTGTTAGAGATTTCAAACAAGGTTGTAAAAGTTTGTTTTTTCCACATTACAATACGTCTGGTTGTAAAATCACTTTAAGTTTGCACCAAATAAAAACTCAGTATTTTGCTTTCAGTAGATGTTCCCTGAACAGGTAGTAAAATTTCAGGGGAATCTCTCTCTCTCTCTCTCTCTCTCTCCAGTAAAGCAGAAGTTGGATCAGTTTGTTTGTTATTGTTCTTTAACAGGTCATTTTTGTGTTGCCATTAACTTTTAGTGTTTCTCAGTATTTTTGGGCTGTATGTGGAAAAAACAGTTTCCTGCAAAGGATTATTAAAGAATCATCCATTTAAAACGTTGGCTCAGTGTCCAGGTTTTTACCCAATAAGATACAAGGAACTCACTGCTGTTTGTCTTCTTTATAAGAGGATGTCAGCTGTTCAAAGAGAGTGAAGTTCATCTCCATCAGGGCCTTCAGGACGTTGTAGACCAGAGCTATGATCGTCCTGAAAACACACAAACACTAAATAAAACTTCTGTATTTTTTAAATTATTTTCAATGTTATTTCCAAGTCAACACATTTATATAAACTATGGTTCTTGCACACAAAAAAAGAACAACAAAAAAAGTATTTTGCTTCAAAAAAGTCAAGATTTTCTAGGAACTTTAAAAGTGGTTTTGACCCATTTTCCGCCAGGCCTTCTGACAGTATTTCTACTTTTTTTGTTGTTGCTTAATTGATGATTTCACACCACGCTGCAGTCGACCATAAGCTATAACAGGGTTTATACAGGAAACCTATAACTGAATTTACTACCTTTTACTACCTTTTTTACTACCACAACAACATTTTTTACTACCAACGCATCACGCAGCAGCCCTTTTTTTGGGGGTGGGTAGTGGGTGGGGCGGTACTGACCCACGCAGCACTGACTAAGACATCCGACACAAACATTCCAAACTCAGTTCTAGAGGACTTGGAACATAATGTCTTCTCTGGATAGAGACAAAGTAAAATCACTTTTAGACTTCGCAAGCCAGTGTTTTATTTTCAATTGTCGTGGTTTCTGAGTTTGAAGTTGCAGGAACGCTGCTCTGTGCATCGTTAAAAAACAAAATATGGAGCTGCTCGCCCCGTGTGCGAATCCACTGTTGGTGAACGCTGGATGTTCAGTGAGACTTGATCACCGTAACTTAGGGTGGCCATTTCCACAACACCAAAAAGGAGGACATTTTTCGGCGATGACCAAAGAAAAAAACTATAACATATCAAACCCATTACATAGTATGATTGTTGTGCTCTCCCAAAATATGAGTTTAAAAAAAAATGTTGTTCTTCCCAGGCTGCTTCTGATAGGTTGGTCTGCCTGCATCAACCTCGTCAACATGGCTAATCTGATTAGGTTTGGGCTTTAACCGGTTACATTTCTGATATTTATTTGCCACTTCATCCAATAATCTGTTACAAAAACATCTTATGGATGCATAATTGCATTTAGACTTTGTTATTTTTGTATCACTTTAATAGAATTTACAAATCAACACTAAAAAAGATGAACGAAATGGAGCAGAGACTTTAAAAAAATATTTTCTGTCCATTTTTATAAAACAAAATCATATTCCTTACCCCTCAGTTTGATACATTTTTAAATATATTAATTATTTTGATTCTTTTATTTCTTTGCCAAGGTTGTTATATTATTTTACCCCATTTACAGAAATATTCAATTCTTTTTGGTTCTAAATTGAGGCTTTTTACAAACTTCACTTCCTTTCAAATTATAACTACTAACTTTTTCTTGAAACATTTTCTGAATATTAGTTGGTACTATCTTTGGACATTGTAATATTTTCAAGTCAACTAAATCATGTCAGTATTTTATATTTGATAAATAACAGGTTAGAGGGATCTATTACTGCTGATCTTCAGTGCTCTTTTTGTAAAATAAAAACTAAGTTTTACTTGTTGATCACCAGATTTGCTTACTTTAGGCGCATTACATTTGTCATTAGAGACCACAGGTGTGATTATTAGTGGGGATTTATCTCCTCATTCTGTGCTTCTCCACCCTGGACCCCCTGGAGTAAAACCGGTGCACGTATCTTAATTAGTGCCGTGGCGTGGACTCGCGTTTCTGGGACGCGCTGTGTCGGTCCCCGTCACCGTGTGAGTGATCTTACAGGCTACAATGATTTTTAATCAAAATAACGGCGCGACATGGCACAGCTCTGAGGTCTCTGTCTTTTTCTCCGCTCCGGTTTCTGGTCGACCCGTTTCATGGTTCAGGTTTCAGCTGCAGCGCGAGATCTCTATCCGGTCCAGGAGGAGGCGTGTCCGGGGCACAGCTGAGTGCGGAGAGCACCCCGAGTTACTTCACGCACGCTGAGCAGAGCTCTCCGGGGTTTTTGTTTGTTTGTTTTCACAATTTTTTTCTCTGGACCAGAGACTCTGGACCATGCGAAGAAAATAATTCAGCCAAAAGCCGGCGTCCGTCTCAAGGGCTCGCCGGACGGCGGACACGCCTCCTGAAAACCGGACAGTCCATCCTAAAGCCGGACGATGGCCACCCCCATTCCACGTCAAAGTAATAGTTTTTCGGCACACCTGACAAAAAGCCTCTCGATCATTACCCATGACTGCCTTTAGCCAGCCTTGAAATAATGGGCATTCGAGCCAAATTTTGGAAAACGTACATTTTCCCCATTGTTTGCGGTGCTACTTGCTAGCTTCTACATGAGTTATCCTGACACCAGCATGCACAATAAAGCTGTTGTGCGCATGTGCAAGGCTATCAACAGCGTTCAGGGTTCTGCTGTCCTGTCAGCACGATAAAAAGACGTTTTTAGTTAAACGAATGGGGAAGGTTAAAATATTTTAATTTTGGGACAGAAATTTACTACCAAGTCGGAATGTTTTTTACTACCAAATGCAGTAATTTACTACCTTTTAAGGGCCTTAATTTGAGCACATTTCATTTACTACCGTGCGGAAACCCTGTATAAATCATTCAGCGAGAAAAGATAAAGCAAAGAAGTCATTTTAAATGTTAAAGTCTGAGAGCTGCCGGCTGAAAAACACAACACATTCCAATTTTTGACTTCCATCTGTATGAATTGTTGCACCTTCACAGGTCTCGTTTTGAATTTTTGCACCAACAAACACATTTCCAAATCCCTGCATGTGTGTGTGCGTTTGTGTTTATACGTATACAAACACAAACACTGATGCTTTCTGGGAAAATCAGAAAGTGCACAAAGGAAAGTTAAATTATGTGTGAAATATTGTGCTGATGAAAAAACTGATCATGACGGCAAAAAACGTCACTTTGCTCAAAATTTAAAACAAATTTTCCTCCTGTTGATGACTTTTAAATGGGTTTAAATGAAAAATGATCCTTTGACTTCTATTGTTTGTCAAAATGTATTTTATGACCTCACCCCCTCTGGAGTTACATGTTAATACGTACTGGTTCCAGTGTTCTTTAGAGATTCTGTACAGGCTGCTGAACATGATGGGAAGAATCTGGTCGATGTTTTCCTCGATGAGGCTGAGGATGTACTCGTTATTCCAGAAATACAGAGAACGCTCTGCTACCTGTGAGGACAGAGCGGAGAGGCTGCTGTTAAACAGGAGAACTGGTGCAAGCTAACTGGGAACTGTGGTTGTTTGGGTTAATAATGTAGAGGCAGAAACAAAAATAAACTATTATGAGCGTTAATAACTCAGCTGCTGCAGGTGAGTCTTTAAACAACCCCAATTTAGAAAAATAGAGTAGTTTGGATCAGATTGACAGGCTAATGGCTAGTCACAGTGTGGTTTAGACCAAAGTGGATTACTACCACCTTCAAACAGTTTTAATCTAAAAAATGTCATTTAAGTTGCTACAAACACCGTTTTATAAACATTTTTAGCTGTAAATGATATATTACTG
Organism: Callopanchax toddi; assembly: GCA_006937965.1. Taxonomy (NCBI): domain Eukaryota; kingdom Metazoa; phylum Chordata; class Actinopteri; order Cyprinodontiformes; family Nothobranchiidae; genus Callopanchax; species Callopanchax toddi. The sequence continues at coordinate 1,002,895 of SSNR01000020.1, read as the reverse complement.
TTATTTGTGATCTTCCTGTTTAAGAACTCTTAAATCATCATATTTCTGTTAGAATAACCTCGTAATGCAGGTTTATAAAACAGTATTTGCACGATTCACCATCATTCTTTTGAGATTCGAGTTGTTTTTAGACAGAAGTGATTTGCTTTTTTGTTAGCACTGAGGTGAGTAGCTGTTAGCTTGTCAATTCAGTCAAATCTAACCCCCATTTCTCCAAACTAAGGTTGTTCAAAGAGCTATCTACAACAGGTAAGATATTATTTGCTCAAAAACTTTCCAATGAAATCCACTTCAAAAGATCTGAACTGGCCCTTTAGGATTTAAAGTAAATTAAAATAATATATGACAAGTAAAATACAGCAAAAGATCCAACTCTAAAATATTCATAAAATGTTAAATCTCTCATCCATCACCTCTTTATAGAGATCCGAGTTTAATCCAGAGAGTACAAACACCTAGGATCCATTTTAATAATATTTTTTACAGAGTTCAAACAAATCTCAAACTGAAAAGTTTGATTTTTAAATCTCAATCAACCCTCTACTTTCCCACAAGGTCAATAGTAGACTCATAAAAATCTTTAAACCCCAAAATCCCACTACATGTTTACACTCTGGTTAGAAAATCAACCTCAGGCTTAGTTTTATTTAGAGAAGCTTTATTTATATCAATGGTGCACATAGATAGACCTTTATCCTACAGTGAAGGAGTTTTAAAGCTTATTCTTTCCATCAGCTCCTAAAACCTATAAAAACTGGTTTTCATAAATGTATCTAAAGAATTGCTAAGAAAAAAAAAGAAGGTACTAAATTAAAATACACAAATTTTACACACCTGAAAATGAGGATTGGCCACACACTTGGAGATCTGCTTGAACAACGGCTCCTGGATTTTTTTGAATTGCGTCGGCTCGATGACGTCCAGAATCTCTTCGATTTCACCCAGGAACATCACCTAAGTGAAACGCTCATCATTAAACCGCCGTCTACAGCAGAGACATGCTCAAATACATCACAACCACACTGGTGGAGTACCTCTTTCTGGCTGCACGTTTTAGGCCAGAACTTCAACAGGCCGCGGATCACCTGCACAGAAAACACAATTTCTAATAACTGCTTCTGAACTGACCACAGTTTGGATTAAACTCAGTAATTTTAGTGGAGAGAAGCTATAAAAAGTACCGGCTCTGTAAGTGAGGGGTCTTTCTCCAAGAACTGGACCACACAGTAAGCCAGCTGAGGACAGAAAAAGGAGAAATTTTATTTATTTTTATTCCACTAGAGGGCACTATAACACAAATATATAAATAAATGTTTATTTCAACTGTAAAATTAAATAATAAGTTCTAATTTTGATTTTCCTTTACCTGTGCATGAAAAAGAGCCAGACCTTTAGCTGTGTGTAATGGGATCAGAACCTTCATCAGGAACTGCTTGTGCTCTGCCTTCAGAGGCAACGCAAACCCGTTAATGATGCTGAAAGCAGAAAAACAAGAGAGTATCACTGATTACAGAGAATAAAGACAAAAACAACAAATCTGAGCAGATGTGTCCACATTATAACCTCAATAAAGTAGAGATTTTATTCATAAACATGCTCATCGATACTCAAAACTGATTAATGTGAGCTTTATGGAATCAATCATTTAGGATCATGGCAAAAGAACTGCACAGTTAAAAAGATTCAGTTCAGAAAAACATAAAATCCTCCTATAATCTATACTTGTTTGGATTTTTGTTATTCTATAAATAAAGTGTTAGTTCATTACTCACCTTCCCAGAATCTCCAGGAGTTCAGAAACACCATTAAAGTGTTCAGTCTCATATATGAACCTGCAAAAGTAAAAACATAACAAAAATGACTGAAACCTTGAAAATAATCTGACTGAATGATTCTGACTGCTCCCATTAATGTGATTATTTAATAATCTGATTCAGAAATGAACTTGCCTAAATAATTGACCCTAAAATATTGTGTGAAGGTTTCTGGGAATCCGAGACCAACTGCACGTCTGAGGATCAAATATCTACATCTAAAACTTTATTAAAACCAGAGCAATAGGACAAAATGAGCTCTGATTGTTGCTTTTAGTGAAGCATCTCTCTAAGTGGCGCTGCGGCGTACAGAGAGCCTGACGACTGAGGCTCTATTTTTGTCCTGCGTGGCAGATAGCCAAAGTGGGGGCACCCGTTTTGCCACCTTGCCTGTTGGAAATGACATCAAGTGTTCCCCGTCTCAATCATTCGAAGCTCATCGTCGTCATCACGCAGCAGCAGGAGCTGTAAAGCTGCGAGGCTCAAAGGAAACCGCCTCTGACTCAACATCTTCACTGCCTTTTAAAGGAGGCGTGGATCCGTCAGCTCTGAAAACCTCCTCTTACAGAGTTTTGACATAAAAAAAGTGTAAAACGGGGTCAAGTGAAAGCAAAGATCAATAACTTCACACCAAGCTGGGTTTATGGAGGATATTTATTCAGACCAATCTGAGTTGATATTGATTAGAATGTGCTCCAGTGCTTTCTTTATGAAAATCCCTTCGAAAACCACAAAAGCTGTTGATTTTAAATCAATAACGTTAAGGGAGAAAGAAACAAGAAAATAAAAAGAAAATTATGTTTTCAACAACTCCGAAGAGCCACGAAGTTTAGACAAATAATAGAAATCAAAAACTTTTACACAAAATTAATTACGTTTTTTTGTTCTGTGATGGATTTCCATCCAATTAAGAACAAAAAGCACTGAAAAAAATTAACTTACAGACTTACGTTGTTTTATTCACAGATTTCCTGTAAAATAGTTTAAAACTGTCATCTCTCTTTTGAAAAAGAAATTTAAATCTCGTTTTGATTCTTAGGGGAAAAAAACGATACAAAAAACAAAACTCAACACCACAAAGTTCCTGTTTGGTGAAAACTCACTTCAAGAAGATGTTGTTGATCTGCTTCCTGATGAAGGCTCGCAGGCCCAGGAATTTCCCATAAATCCGATGCAGCACCGTCTTCAGGAAGTCCCGCTCCCTCGGGTCCTCGCTGTCAAACAGCTCCAGCAGCTGCACAGACGAAACAACAACGTAGTGACTCATCGATATTACGGACATCTTTAATAGATCATTTGAATTGTAAATGTAATAAATGGAAGTTTTTGATGGAGAATTTGTACCGACGCTGATTGATTGGACTATTTTTAGTTCATGCTCTAATCGAGACGCCAACAGAACCGTTATCAATCACCTGTTGAGATGAAAACAGAGGGTGACGCATTTCATTTCATGGTCACTGCTGTCACTTTATGACTCAGCGCTTACGCTGCTTTCACTGTGGTATAAATTGAGTTTATATAATTGCTCCTTCTGTTCGTGGTGTGGGTCGTATCTCCTTTGTGTATTATAGAAGACGTGCATGAAGATTTAAATTTTCACTGTACTTAAAATTAGCATTTTCCAACAAATTCTGTACTTTAAAAATGACTCGTCAACTTTGGGATGACAAAAAACTAATTATGAATGAATTTATGATGCTGCTGCTTTATTCTTCTCTATAATCAAAGGGGTTAGCTGTTAGAGCTAAAAGGTTTGAATAATCAAACCTCAATTTACCAGCATAATCATATTTAATACATGCAGCATGTGTGTGAGCGCTCAGTAATGTCAACAGCTTTGAAGGCCCTGGTTTAAAGCAGCTATTTGCAGTAACACATGATGAGTCATCATTACGGTACAGTTGAAGGAAGTAAAGCCACCGAGGAGTGTGTTCAAGCTCCGGTGATCATCTTCTGCTAGCGTGTTATGAACACCCAGGTGACAGGGCTGACGGTCTATTTTTAACCCAATATATCCAAGAAAGGGCTTTTATTATGACGGTGCACACCTTTTCACTTTATTTTCTGCAGCTCTGTGCAGATTCTAATGAATTTGGCTGCTTCACACCACTTTGTGCTGCAAGCAAACTTTTTGTTTTGCAAGCGAGATTTGCAACTAGAGGTTTGCACATAGCAAGGTTTACAACACGAGTTTATTTCTGTTCCCACATAGAGATCACCAGCTCGGCAGAGAATTTTGAGCTACATCTGAGAACCCACGTAAAAATATAAATAACCTTTCAGTTCAGTGGTTCTCAAACTTTTTATATCCTCTAAGTACCATCAAATGTGATAACATAATCATATTTCACATACGCAAGCAGTCCTAGCTGAAGGGTCTATGAATTGTTACTGTCTGTGTTCATTGCAAAAAATCTTTGTTGCATAATATTATTAACTAAATTGGTTCATGTTATATTTCTCAGAAAGAACATTGTTTTTGGCCACCTTATAGTGCAGATCTCAGTACTGTTTGGTGTACACCAAGGCTCTGTTTTGGTGCCTTCTTAATTTTTCTACTCTCTGGATACATTTGATCAATTTTAATAGATATCTCTTTGCTATGTAGATGATATGCAGTTGCTCCTTTTGCCCTAATGATTTCTCTAAGAGCCTCATCTACAGTGAGCCCCAGACTCTGGAAAGAGTAAATACAGAACAAATTAAAGATTACTTTGAGAGACTCATTCAATGATGAGATATTTTGCTAACAGACAAAAAGGGTCAACTCCAACACTCACTAATAAAGTTTTAAGCAAACAATTTGTAGCACTTATGTAAAGAAAATGACTTTCGGCTATTGTGATACCAAATTTTACCTCAGTATTTGCAAAACTCTAGAGTTACATGCATTGTTGTGTTTGCAAGGGTCGATCAGCTGTGATGTCATACTGAATTGGATAGGCTTCAAAAGTTAATCAGTTGTACATGAACATCTGATGATGGCGTTCTGAGAATTTCATTGAATCAATCCAGTGCTGCACATGATTTTCTGCTAACAGAACAAAACCAACACACACAGCCTCGAGCAAAAACAGCATCACCAACTGCCAAAACAGAAATCTGTGATTTTAGTTGTTAAAATCCAGCTGCACTTATGTGCTACTTCCACTAAATTATCTGCAAGAACCAGGACACACAGTACAATAATGTAAAACAACAAACCCACCACAGATTTCTTCACTTTATTGGGATAAATGTACCGTGTTCTCACACAAAGTCTAAAAAATGTAATAACACATGCTTATGTGGTGACACGCAATTAGCTTTAAAAGTTGCATAACCACTCTTATCAACGCTAAAGCAGATCAATAACAATGAAATGAAATATGGACGTTGGATGTGTCTGTTATGAAATGCAATACAGTACAGACATGCTGGTTGTGCCTGAGGCCACATCAATATTCAATCACAACAGGTCACATTAGTTCTCTCAGGAGCCCCATCGACAGAAAACAGTCGACATGCAACAAATTTACACTTTCAGCCAAAACCATGAAGAGAATTTACTTTAAAAGGCAGATAAGCTTCAGAAAAAATTATATTAAACTATAAACGGAGATCCCACATGGCAACACACACCAATGCTCCCTTAAAAAAAACCTTTAAACACACCCTGATCCCATGTCCAACCACATGTTTCACATATGGTGATTTTCCCATGATGCTTTCTGCAGCAGCTGTGCTAGTTAACTGTAGTTTGGTTGTTGTTGTGAACCTCTAAAGCTTCTCTTATCCACTCCTTGGCTGCAGCACGTATCAGAGGGGAATTCTGATGATGCATTTTGGATCCGATCATTTGTTCCTCGGCCTTTACGATCAGCCAAACATCCACCTTGTTCTCTTTGCCTCCACCACACTCTACTTCTCTAAAAGAGTAAACAACAGCCAGCTATTTAAAGCTCTCAAACGACACACTCGCATCATGGAAAGTCAGAGCAGGCACCTCGGATGTGGCCTGGCCAACATTCCAGACCTTATAATGCCTGTTAGCTACCGAGATGCAAGAAGTGAAACATTCCTTCAGTAGGTGGGTGCTAAGGGGGACATATGGAGATGAGTGAGAGCAGACCCTTTGATTCATCCTCCCAAATCATGCTGCAAGCTGGTAGCAAAAACTGACAATGTTTTGGAGAAAAATCACAATTTGAAGCAAAACACCTACCTGCAGAACAAACTTCTGATCAATAAATCTCTTTGCAATGCTGGGCTGAAAGTCTGGATTCTCCAAGAAACGCAGCAGGAACTCGTACACCAGCTGAAAAATTTAAAGGAATACCAGAACACAGACTCTGCAACTAATTCAAGACAATTATAAAACCTTAAGGGTGAGCACGAAATAGGAACAGAGTCAAACTGTACCTGTATGTGAGGCCATGATGCTTCAAGAGTGGGTTCATCTTCTTCTGGGTCAAAATCTGGATTATCACTGGGCGGGAGAGCACGGAAAATATTGGTGCAGATCTGCAGAGATAAACAAGGATTTGTCAAAAACAGTCAGTGAGATCGAGCTGAAGAAGATGCCTCAACACAAACATTCCTTAAATGAGTAGAAGACATTTTAGTGGGATGACAGAAAGACCTCACCTCTATCTGATTTTAAAATTACTTTTCAAAACTTGTGTGATGTTGATTTGAAATGTTTTTAATTTTTTAGTTTATCTATTGTTGTTTTAACTTGTTTTTATCATAGGGTTGTTTTTATGTTATATGGATGCTGCTTTGTTGTTTTTAACTTATTTTACTGCAGAAATGGCAACAGAAGAAGAGTTGTATGCTTTAACTACAGCAGAAGCCTGAAGAAACTAAACTACTTGCAGACATCTCAGGTGATAGAGATGCACCAATCCAGCTTTTTCAGTCCTGAAACCGATCCTGATATTTGGGTTTTGTGGATCGGTCGATACCCACTGATACTAATACAAACACTAAAATATTGTAATATCAAACATAATATAACATGGACCAGAAAACCCTCAAATGTGTTTCTCTGCTCATAATTAGGACAAAGTGTAGTAAATAATATCTGATCCAGTATCGACCAATTTTACCGACCCATCGATACAGCTAAAGGCCTGGATCGGCACAGATATCCGATCCAGTATCGGCATCGGTGCATTAAATAGATTGAATTTTATGGACAAGAAGAATCGATCTAGACTCAATCCATCGACGCAATCACACCATGCATGTGTCTGATTAATATTACATCTCTAATGTCAAAAAAACACCAATTCATCCCTTGAGTTTAGAAGCCTTTTTAGGCCAAAATTTTTTCGTTCAGTGTAAAGCATCATAAAAACCACTGAAAATTCCCAACTATAGTAATAAAAATGACTGACAACGCGGCCAAAATTAAAAGCAAATTTTTAAAAGACTTCAAAAACTCAAAACGGGACTTCTGTGTGACTTCAGAACATTCCTCAGTGCATTTAGAATAACTACTTATGTATTCAGCCTGCAGGCATTCACACCAGCCTGTAACGGGGGAGTTTCTGTGATAACATTCAAATTCAGCTCCTCTAATAAAAATAGCTGCTAAATCGAGACTTAAAAATTATTTTTTTTAGAAACAGCCAATTTGTATACATGTTCTAAGACAGCACAAATACCAAAAATGTTTTTTGGGAAATTCTACATCTAAACTGTGAGGAGACCTAAATCTTAGCAGCTCATTTTCTGGACTATTTCTGGGAGTTTGAGGACATTTAATCCTGCGACAGAAACACAAATCTACTTGATAAATCGTTACAAATTCAGCATCCGTCACCACACCTTTTTAAAATTCTGCACCAGAGACAATCACTGTAGACAGGTCATTGCCACCTTTAACCCCACATCCCACCCCCTTCTTTGTTATTTTTAGCAAGGGTAAATTCAAGACCGACACACATACAAACACGGCAGAGGGGAGCTGGAAAAGCCAGCATTATGTGATTGGATGCACAACCTCATGCTGAAGTGATAAAGGCGACATCAAATTAACTATTGGCAGCTGGAAAATCCTGCTGACACTAATGGGAGAGAAGGGTGGCAAAGGGATTTTAAATCTCAACAGCAGAGCAAATTCTGACAGGCTGAAAACTCAACAATAGAAGCTTTCAGTTTGACGGTAATGTTTCCAAAAGGTGGCTTTTTAAAAAACCACAAGACACATAAGAGATTAGCCTTTGAAATGTGACAAAATACTTGAAAATGATCATCTTTTTGTCGATTTTGTTTTGTAATTACAAATTAAAACCCCTGCAAAAGTGTCGTATGGACTGATTCAGTGATTCCAACTAAAAATGTGCGTATTTTCTCATAACTTAGCGTCTCCAACTAGATAAATACTGGTTTATGAGTCTAAACAACAGTAACACTGTATAGAACTTTAAAATCAAAGTCAAATGCCTTGTTTATTTGTGTTTTTTCTCCTCATCTTTCTCTTTTAAATAGCTGCTGCACCATATCTGCCCTGAAACAACAGCTTTGCTAAGCTATTTCTAGTCCACTATAATTCGGCCAGATCCAGATTTTGCTGACCTGTAATTACTTCTAATTCTGGGTCTGTGACCCAACAGCAGCTTTCTAACATTGATCACCTTCGTCTGCAGTTGTACTGACACAATACTCAGATGCACCACGATGTTGCATCAATCCTTCCTTGTAAGGACTGCATGAAAAAGGCTAACGTGAAGCTCCCTGCCAAAGCTTGTGACATCTGTTTGAAAGCACAGCTGCTTCAGTTTCTTAGCAACATAGCAATGCACACAGGCAGATTGCAAACTCACAACTGATTCATGCCTGGACTGTTCAAGAAATCAAATGTTCTGTAAATTATTGTTTTACTGCAGATTTTGCAGGACTTGAGAGCTAAACTAAGGAATAATCCTTATGCTGCTTTGACATTGAGAAGATCTAGTTTTTATTATTAGCAAATAAAAAATAGTAGGAAGCCTGGTTTTGTGCTGCAGAGGCGGATCATCTTCAAGGACAAGTTCGCCCCTCGGCTCACTGCTGTTACCTGCACTGAGCTGTAATTTCACCACTTGCTGCTTTTCCTTTTCCTTTGGAAAAGTCAGACACGGCAGAGCAGCTGTTTCTTGGGTGATGAAAACACCATCTGGTAACAAAAAAAAGCATCTAATCTGTTCCTAAACACCACAGTAACACAACCTGCTGCCTGCCTGCAGTTTTTTTTATTCAGTGCAATTACATCTGATGAGTGTCAGGCTGATTGCTTTAATGGGCACGTTGTGGAAAAGATGGGATGAAGTCACACATTTAAACATTTACTGCTGCACCAACACTGTATCTGAAAACCATTTAATTATACGTCTACCTGTGAACCGCGGTGCTTCTGTGACAATTAGACAGCTGATGTAGTTTAACGAGTCACTATGATTGAGTCATCATTTAGTCCCAAAGTAGGAACATTCTCAATGAAGTTAAATTATTTTCTTTTACACTTAAAAGACGACAAAATACAGGAACTAGTCAAGTGACCATGTTCACATTACAATGTTGTTTCGTTACTAACAGAGAGCAGCTAGCCGTTAGCTCATCAGCTCAGTCAGATTTAAACTGAGGTTATTTAACAATCTTTGTCCAACAGGTAAGATAGTACCTGTTCAAATTGTTTCAGACTTCAAAACATCTGAACTATGACTGTATGACTTCAAGTTCTGTTTAAGCCTCTAAACCTAGAGTAGTTTTGGAACTCGGCTCCATAAAATGCAATAACTTTCATCAAGATAAGTAAAAAGATGAAAAAAGAAGTTCAAAATTGCTTCAGGTTGTTAAAAAAAAAAATCAAGGCCCCATTCAGTTATGACAATATAAGATGGTGAAAGATTAGAATGTGTTTCGCCAGAGCAAAGAGGTCGTCACATTCTATCTGCTAGGAGAACAGAGCATGTTTAGGAAATGTTTCCATCAGGTCTCTTTTAGATGTGACAGTGGTGTCTGTTCATCAAAGAAAGTAAATAATGCTAAAAATGGGTTTACTTGGAGATTATCTCTAGTTTGTTCTGCTGACATGATTTATCGTGCAGGAACTAGCAATGTGTTCACAATGCTAGTTCTGGTTAGCATTAGGGAGCTAATGCTAGGTCTGTTAATATGCTGTTGCCTTAAATAAACTGTATTTCTATGATTCAACTTGTTACTGTTGTGACAGAAAATCCACAGTATAACAAATAACTGCATATTGAGCTTTTCTGAGACTATTTCTGCATCCTATCTGATTATTATCCTAAATAAAACACCCAGACAAAGTCCAGAATCCCAATATTTTTGCTCAATTCTGCTCAATTTAACCTGCAGAGAACTAAAGCAACACACTGTCAGACAACACTGGTCATAATCTAGACCCCCACACTGGCTGGGTTTACATTAACATCAGCAAAGTATACATGAGCTATTGAGGCAGATGTAAATCCTTTTCTGGTCTGAGACACATTTCTGGCTCAACTGTGGGACATTTAGCACAAAACATCTACAGGGGAAACTTCAACCACATTAAAGCCTGTATATCCAAACATAGCATGTTGTAAATAACATCACAAAGGAGGGGTGGGACAGTGAATCACAGTTAGATAATTCACCACACAAGCATCAGGCACAGTTATTTAATTCCCCAAGTCGCTTCACGGCGTTAAAAAATAACTAAAGTCGGACATAACGAGAGAAAACACAGTGGGAGGATGGCAAACATCAGAGGCGTGAGAGATATTTTCATAAGAGGAAAAAGGAAACAGCTATTTGTGTTTTAAAGTAAATGTAGGAGGATTTAGAACAGGCTGTTCTCAAGCGTCAGAGTTGCAGGTGAAACTACTGATGATGGGAAGGCGAAGCTTCGTCTGTCTGTGGGTGATGGCAACAGACACCTAGCAACGAGCCTCATAAGAGAGAGGAAGGTGCAACAAAGTGCAGGAATCAAGGTCACCAGCAACAAAAAGGAGGAAAGTCATAAATTAAAGAAAATAGATGGGAATTTTAATCCCGTGTCTGTTATTTTTAGCTAACTAATCTGTTGAGAATTCAACCAAATCAGCTTGATAGATTTATTCTATAATATACGAGTAAACAAAAGATGTAAAAACCTCGGTGATCAAAGCAGCCCTCTCTGCTGCACATCACTGAGCAGCACTTTAAAGCGGTTATCTCTTCACTCTCATGTGATGCCAAGCGTAGAGTAACTTCGAGAGCCATTATTAACCCAGCTTTCTGACGGCGTAGCTGCTGTTTGTCTAACCTCTTTCACAAGCTGTCTGCTGTGCTGATACACAGCTCTGGACTGGGCTATGTCCCAGCTCAGTTTGGCTTCTTCCATCACAACCACCAGTGAAGAATGAGGCTCTGAAGGTGGATGATGTGCACCAGCAGCAGTCATGCGTGCACATCACAAACCTGCTAACCTGTTAGTGACCCAGTCTGGTCAGGAGCAGATTCAAAACACCACAAATTAGGTGCAAGAGAACCAAAATGTCCTCTTTTTCTGATGCAAAAGTGTTTATCAGTACTATATCTTGTGCTATTTGTGTGTTTTGGAAAGTGATGATTTGTGATGTTGATGCATTATTTATATTTGCATGAACTGATTGTGCATCACTTTGCTTGAGTGACCTGTACATAAAGTCTCCCAGTAGAGACAAAAACATTTCTGAGTCTGAAACACAAAACATGGCTGCAGTTCAGTCAGTCATTAAAAAAACAAAATAACATTTTGTTGCATTAGTGATGTATAATCAGAATCATATCTCATTGCTTTTTATTGCAGACATGAACAGATTTGCTGTCTAAAGTCTGTGCTGAGGAACACATTTAAAAAAGATTATAATGTTAGAATAAATCATCTCAGTGTTTTAATAATAGTTTAGATGTTTTTCTAATGATTAATTACCTCAAGGCTTTTTCCCTGAAGTTCTGCTGAAACCTGTTAATCACTCATCAAGTTAAACCTGACTGGTTGAAGCAGTAGAGCCGTGTGCAAAATTCACCCGGAGTTTACCAGTGATGCGGTGCCAAGTAGTTGTTGTTTAATTCCCTTACTAGTTGATATAATTATGTTTTAAGATACATTTTTATTGACACAATAGAAAAAAGCTTATAATATATACCTTAGAATTAAAAAGCAAAAGAAATGCACCTGCTCTGAATATAATTAACCATTGCAGCATCTGGTGTTGATAATTAAATTCTGAAATTGTTTTGGTTCACAGTTTTCTTTATCTCCAGCAGTTTTATGTTGTAATTCCCTTCCTGCAGCCAACTTCTGCATTTTTTAGTCTAAATGTGTTCAAAGGGAAAGAGAAAATAATTAATCTCTCATGTAAATTTGGACAAAAATTAAGTATAGAAATATTATTTTCTATAACATTTTGCTTATTCAGTTGTTGCCAAATGTGGGTTCAGGATCAGGTGCTTTAAAGGGATTTCTATACTGAACTCAATAAGAGCAGGGGTAAATTCTATTTTTAGATGCATTGAGATTAAAGTGTGAATGATTCAGATTAAATTTCTAAATGTAAAGAATAATCCATTTTGTTTACGTCATCAATGTGGAACAGTGTAACGACTGGACAGTTTTGGGATAAACAGTCATGGTTCATGAACTCGTGCACTATTAGTTAACATTTCAAACACAGCAAAGATGATTGGGTGTCAGGCGTGTCGGGGGGGGGGGGGGGGGGGGGGGGGGGGGGGGGGGGGGTCGTGCAGGGTGGCGCTGACCGCACAAACACACACACATACACAGAGAGGGAGGGGAAAAAAAACAGAGAGAGATGGACGCCGGCGGTCACCAGCAGCAGCCAGCCAGCCAGCCAGGTGCGTTCCGCCATGCTGAATTTTCAACAAAAACAAAGCTAGCAGCGGACCGAAAGGCTTTACCATCTCAGCGAATACACTTATGACGTCAAACCGGGCAGAAATGCTCGTTCGCGTTTTTAAGTTTCTGTTTCTAGAAATTCTGTTTTTTTTTAAATAACCAGGGAACGGAGAGTTTTCATGTTTGGCCTACATGACAGGCGCAGGGGGACCTATTAGAAACTATGAAAACCTGAAAAAAATGGATTCTGACAAAACCACCCCTTTAAAATGATCAAAGCATAAACAACTAACCTTGCTTATATTTCAAACTATATTCTGTATTAGCTGTTCTGTAAAGAAAGTTGTTATAACTTAAAAAAACAAACAGTGGTTGTAAATCCTAATGAAATCTTGCCAAAAGTGATTAAAGCTTCTTCCTTGAGGCAGGAAGTGAATATCAACCCTATACTTTCTGTCAACTTAGCTGATTCATTTGTAGTTTAATCTTTGTGTTTGGGGGACTATCAAGCCAATCATCATTTTATAATCGCATCACAGCCTCCTGAATCACATCATGAGGAGACTAAAGATTCCCTCCCTTCTTTATAACACTTTAAAGTGAATAAATGAAGGATCCTAAATCAATAGCTGCAAAGCATGACATGAATTCCTGCCTCAGTGGTGTCCTCCAGCGAGGAGTGAACTGCTGCCGTCTTCTAAAAGCAGATCCTGACTCCTTATTGTGCTGTTGGATGACACATGGCAACGCAGGGTGCCAGAAATGAACGCTCACCTAAAACATGGCTGACCAAAAATAAACTTTGGAGGACGATGAGTGAGTTTGTCAAACATATTTGTGTAACAAGTTGATTAAAGCTAAAATATTTACAATTTATAATGCAAACTTACAGTTGTAGATCTGTGATAAGACAGGACAGGTGTGGTTTTGGTCTTAGTTAAAGTGAATTTATTGCACTGATGAGTGAGATTTTTGCTCTTCTGGCAGTTATTATTTGTTATTCTCCTGCATTAAAAACAGGCACACCTCTAAATATTTAAGAGCTGCAAATTTTATGTTAAAAGATCCCCAAATTCAGTTAATTTCTAACATCTAAAAAGTAATTTAATTCACAGTCCTACTTGTTTAGAATAACAAAAACATAAAATTCCAACTGAAAAACTAAATATAAATCATGACTTATCTTCAATCTGGTTTTATGAACCCATCATCCACTATTCAATGATAATGTTTTAAAGTTTGCACTATAGCCATTGTGTTGAAAATGGAAGTAGTATGTGAGGTATTTAGCAAACATCCTGCTAAAACATACAGGAAGTTACTGACAGAGAGGAACCTATACTGCTGCTGTTTTGTGCTTTGAAGCTGGTATCTTCTAAAAATTCAACTTCAATGCATATTCTACCATGTAAATCCATTTGTGGCCATTATTTCCAGTTTTTGAATAAATGATAGTGAAAATATTCCAGTAGGAATTGTTTTTCAGTTTCATTTGATTTCTGGAGATCACCTAAAGACCCCCAACTTAGGAGTTTTGCGACCCTAACCTTTAGAACCATATGACGTTACTGAGCTTCAATAGAAATGTAGCTCCTCACCATGCTGATAATCTCTGGGTACGCAGACTCCACCAGAACCCCTCTGTTGGTGGAAACGAAGTCCACCAGCTCAGTCAGCGTCGCCCTCTTCACCTCTTTGCTCTTCAGGTCTGCCACAGAGTCGAGGAAGTCAAAGACTGTGCAGCACTGCTGGAGTTTTTGGGTGAACAGCTCCTGCTGCTCTGTGGAGGGGGCATCTGGAACAAGAAACAAAAAAAAAAGACACAATTCACCTTTAAAAAGAGGTAACTAATGAGATAGCAGGAAGGAGACAGAAGTAATTATAACTGTTTGGGTTTTTTTGTTAGCATTCATGGAAAACTAAGACGTTTAATAAAACAAAACAACCCATAAATATGCAATTAATTGCATAATGATGCTTAATCAGCAGGTTCACAAACACAACGGAGCAAACGTGTGCCACACAAAGGCAACTCGGTCATTCTCAGCTTTGATGGCGAAGTCTTTTACAGATTAGGTAGTGAGAGAGTTTAGGGTTATCCAGCCTGTCAAACCCAACCCGAGCTAAGCTATAAACAGTGTCTGGCAGCACTGACACGCTGTACACGGATGCAGGGTCACATTTACAGGAGACTCATCACTACAGACTCAGAGAGAGGGGTTATGGAAACGTCTTAGTTTGTTTTAGAACGGCCAGATGAGGTTACAATTTACTCTCTCCATGGCAGCTGGTGACACTGAAGAATAAAGAACTTCATTAACAACATTTTAAAATGCTAACTTAGCATACTTTAAAAACACACAGAATTGTGCTGCATTTGGACTTCTCCTTGGAAAAACTGTTATTGAGAAACTAATAAAGTTGTGGGATTTATGACCTCTGGGTGGAATATTTTTTGAAAAAGTTCGAGACAGCAGTGACGGTTTGCATGTGTTAAATAACCACAGCTTTAAGAAACTTGAGCCAACTTTTAAAACATTACCCATGAACACACAATTTACATAGGCTTTGAAGTTAGAGCTTGCTTCCCCTTTTCTAGACACTTCCTAAACTCACGAGGTAAAAAAAACCCTGATAATATATTTCCATTCATAACTTCCATGTCCACCAAGAGGCCAACCCTTTGTCTCTTTTCTCTCATATAAAGCAATTTCATAGCAGACATTTTGTTTGAAAAGAAAGGGAATGTATTGTAGTCTATTAAAGAGGGGTGCATTCCACTTCTGAAGCTGCACTTCTAGTCATCAAATGCTTGTTCTAAAGGGAATGCAGCCCTCATTAATGAAACAAGTTGAGCCTAAACTACAAGTGAAACCTAAAGTGGAGTTTTGAAATGTTTTGGATATTGATCTTTGTGGTTTTGACTAAATAAAAAGGGGTTTCAATCAGTAGAGAAAAATCCTTTAATTTCACTTATTCTCTTAAAATTTTAAACATAACACAGAATGAAAGGGGCTCTGGTATTTAGACAAACAAATGTGTATTCATTAAGGATTTAGCTGCATTAACAGCAAAGACAAAAAGGGAACTGACTGATACGTTCAACAAAAACATATCTGGAGGTTTATGGTGAAGTGCATACTTTTTTCAGGCTCAATCTGAAGCTAATTAACCAATATTTTGCCTTTAATCACCTTGCAAGTCAAAACAGGAAGTTTGATTCTGCTGAATTTCATCAAAATTATTTTTAAAAACACGTTATTTGATATTTTTCCATCTAAAAAAAAAAAACACATGCACATTTGGGTTTCCACGCATCACTGGTAAGTTTTAAGTTCAAGATTTATAATGCAGAGTTGTTTTTTCTTTCATTGAGCAATGTTATGTAACTGAGGGGGGGGGGAAAGACGAAGCACAGGAAGATCTCAGTCAGACGCGGCCAAAAGAATCCTCACAATAAATTTCACACGAAGCAAAAATGTCCAGTGTTGGGCAAGTTACTTCAAAACTGTAATGCATTATTTATTACTTGTTACTGTCATTTTAAAGTAATCCCTTACATTACAATATTACTGTTTTTTAAATGTAAGGCATTACACTACTTTTGCATTACTTTTAGTTACTCTCACCAAAATAACTAAATGTGGATTTGACCATAAATGTAGCTCATTCTATATCCAGTGGAAGGTCATGTGATGGATACATGGAGAGATATCAACTATCTGTATATTAATCCATCCATCATTTATCATCCATCAATCATTTATCATCCATCCATCATTTATTCATCCATCATTTATCATCCATCCATCATTATCCATCCATCCATCATCATCCATCCATCATCATCCATCCATCATTATCCATCCATCCATCATCCATCCATCATCCATCCATCCATCATCCATCATCCATCCATCATTATCCATCATCCATCCATCCATCATCCATCCATCCATACATCCATCCATCATTATTCATCCATCATCCATCCATCATTATCCATCATCCATCCATCATCCATCCATCATCCATCCATCCATCATCCATTCATCCATCATCCATCCATCCATCATCCATCCATCATCCTCCATCATCCATCCATCCATCATTATCCATCATCCATCCATCATTATCCATCCATCCATCTAACCGTATATTAATCTATCAAATCTACATACAGTATATTTAAATCTATACACACATACATATACCTGAGGCAGCTTGTGCACATGGGGAGTTCCTATTCATTAGTTTGACTCCCTGCGATGGCCTGGCGACCCGTCCAGGGTGTCCCCCGCCTCTCGCCCCTTGACCGCTGGAGATAGGCACCAGCTCCCCCGCGACTAAACCCTCGGTGGAGGATTAAGCGGCTACAGAAGATGGATGGATGGATAGTTTGACTCCTACCTCTACCTGTCTGGTCCTCCTCCCTCCTGCAGCAGGCAGCGGACGCTGCATGACGTGCGCTTTCCTCTGCTCGCCGCGCGCGAGAGTGAACTCTCCAACTTCTGATGTGAACAATCTAGTCTGTTAGAGCGACTCTTTATCAGGAAACTTCTCAGTTCGCTTCAGTTTCCGAGCGGCGCGCTGCTGGCTTTGGTTACTGTGAGCGCGCACGACTTGGGCAGCGCACGCGACTTGTGCGCACTCCTCCGACACAGTTCGGAACCACGCATGAGTTTGCTGCGTGGCCCAGACAGAACCAGACTCCTCTCTGCTCTGTCTGACTACAGGAAGTGAAACATTTGGCGCTGAGTGACGTTTCTCCTCTGGAAAACCACCACTTCAATCCGGGTTAAACATGCACTGTAATGTGCGCATTACTGACATTGTACCGAGTAAAATATTACAGATTTTTTTTCTGTAATGCCTTACATTACTGCGTTACCGCAAAAAGCAATGCATTACAGTAATTAATTACTTTTGTAACTCGTTACTCCCAACACTGAAAATGTCCCGGTGGTGTTGACAGCTGACAAAATGCTTATGCAACGGAACCTGTGAGGTCAGACAGCGGCTGTTGTTTAGAGTAAACTCAATATGTGAGCGTAACTGTACCGAGTGGACTTGTTAGCATGCTGCCATTCTGCCTTAATGCCAGTTTTCCAAAGTATCACATCTCAGTAGATTCCAGGCTGAAAGGGCAACTGGAAGGAGGAGGATGAAAGGGCCGTGACGCTCCTGCAGCCACGCTAACGGGACACACTGACGGCTCACCTTTCATCCATAGAAGTGGTGTGTAGCAGACATGTAGGGCAGCGTGCAAACACTTTGAACTGGTATATTAGGTGCAGACTTGGAGTGTTTTCTAGATTTTAGGAAGTATAATTGTTTTAAAGGATTGTTTATTTGCTGAAAGTTACATGCACTTCAGCATTTGTACATCGTGAATGGAGTTTACTTTAAATTTTAAGCTGTGCATCCAATAAAAACTCACTGAGATTCATTAAAATCCATCCAGTGGTTCGTGAGATAGTTTGCTAAAAGACGGAGTTGACGCCAACTTGTGTTTTCTGTGCAGGTTTTGCAGTGTAATGCATGCTTCCTGGTACTTTTATTTCTGACGATTATGCATAAGAAGACAAATTATTCAGCCTCATTAAAACACAAGAATCATTACGTTTTTCACATATTTGTTGTTTTGTGAGCTCCCTCAGTAAAAAGTAAACCAAAAAAAAAACCAAAAAACATTTTTTTCTCTACAGGGAATTGTTTCTATTCCCCTGACAGATGAGAAGGGTGGGCCTTTTAGAAACTCTCTGACATAAAGATGCTTTCCCCCAATGTGAAGCTATTTTTGTCTTTCACATAGAGATGCATTAGTGCACAATTCCTCAGGGTGCTCAGCAAAAGAAGGGAAATATTTCCACTAGAACCAAGAAGCAAAAAGAACAAGAAGGCTTCAAAGAGATCTGACATGCTGAATTAATCAAAGTGCCAAAAATATATATGGATTTTATTTCACAGCAACAAGCCTCCATGGTAGATTGAACGATGGCATAATAACTCTTATGCAGAGTTTCATGAATCACTTATATGCTACATTCTGGATGCAATAATGTGCAATTTGATAACAACACAGGGACATGAGTCTGACAGTGGTTATTACTGAACAAAGCTAGCAAATGAATTGCTTTTATATGGCAATCAAACAGCAATTACAACCATGTAGTTGTGCTATCTGGTAGTCAGCTGCACCAATTTGTTCATACAGATTATTTAATATTACAAATTTAAATTATTTCTGAATAAAGCAAGTTAAGAATGAGTCTAAGAAATATAAACTCTGCAAAAACTAGAAAGATCTGATGGCAAAACAGGAAATAAGATCTTAGTTCTACAACCACAGCCCTGCAGAGAGAATACAGGAAAAAACATGAATGCTGCTTCAGAAACCACAAAGATCCTAAAAAAAGAAAACTAACAGCTACTACATGGCAAAGGAAGGCCTGATTGGTGTGAAATTTAATCTAATTTAGCCTTTTGATGTAAGAACAAGTTCCTTGTTTTGGATGTATAATAAAAACACAGATGTGTCAGGATGTGTGTATGATCAGCTCTGCAGGATTTCTGTGGCGTGTAAACGTTGCCCTGTTTGTACCCAAAGTCTGTCAAGAAAATATCCATCACACCACTAAACACCACGTGATGCTTTCACGTTGTTCACACCAAAATCTGAGCAGACCATCGGAATGTTGGAATCAGAACTCATTCAGCTTTTATTATTATTCATTTATTTAGTTATTGCTTACCTCAGGAACTTTTTTTTTTTTTGCAGCTGAAAGTTAATTCCATGCGCGATGAGATGCTTTGACTAATTGCTGGTATTCCTGTTTTTCGCGGCACAAATCTTATCGCATGCGTTGCATTTCGCCCTGTTTTTCTTCCCGTATAGTAGAGTTTACGAGGTTTCTTTCATTCAAGTAACAACAAGCACCTTGTTGTTGTTTATTATTGCCGTTGTGAAAAATTAAAGACAAAACCACAACAATGAAAATAAACCGTCAAGATGCAACCGTACACTGAACATTTAAAAGTTACCAATAAGGTGTATTTAATCCTGAAAGTCAATCTCAGCTAAACCTAATGACATTGTGCCAATGCATCAAATTTTCATCAATAAAGCTAATTAACAACAAAAACGTACCTATGTCAAGTTAGGAGAGATGTATTTTACTGGCCTCAATAAGAGGCAACTGATTGGTGAGCAAAAATTCTACAAAAAGCTATTTTAATGCATATTTTACAAACAAGAAAGGAAATAAGAACTAAAACAAATAATAAATCTATTCAAACTCAGTCCCACATACTTGAACCTATAACCACTAAAAACACTTCATTTCTGCTAATTCAGATTGCTTTTCCCATGCAGCAGATGGCTTTCTCAACTGAATATGCAGATAGGAAAATAATTATCATAGCTGTAAGAGAAAACAAGCCTGTGTATAAGAGAAACTCCTGTTTCAGTGTTCCTATGACTGATGCGCCGTGTCCTTGATAAACATCATTCTGCTGCATCTCACTGCTGACAAAACAAACTTTCAAGTCTCAGTGGAAAACTTTTTTTTTTTAAAACGCAAACCGTTGCAAAAATGGAGTGAAAATTAGCATGAAGCTGTGACATTCACTTTATGACTAATTGTTTTTATTAACAGGCATTTTTTTTATAGCTCTGACAAATCGTAGGAGTCAAGTGTTTGACCCATATTTGCATTTTGATTACAAATGTCCTGGAGAAACACTTGATACCTTTTTAAACTGGATTGTGGTTCTACAGAATCCAGTGCCACATTATCTAATCCTCCCAGGCACGTAGGAAGACCAGTAAACCAGAATCAGTAGGATATATTGCTTTTGGCTTTCCACAGCTTTCATTTTACACCAAACCATTTCACAGAATCACAGTCAAGCATCCATGTTTCAAGGAGCGACCGTGGCCTAGAGGAAGAGAAACAAACGACCAAATCCTGGCCCGGCCACGTGCTGAAGTATCCTTGGATAAGATACTGAACCCCAAACTGCCTCCTGGCCCGGGTACCATTCCGAGATGATAATAATAATATTATTACAGTAATAATGTTGGGTAATAATGTTAAACTTTTTAAACGTTCCTTTAGCTGTTTTTCCCCCTCTGTTTAAGGTTAGTGCACGCTTTAATAAGATAGGATAAAACCCAAATGGCCGACGTGCCAGTAGAAAGGTTAAATTCACTTTTAAAAGAGAAATAATCATTAATACAGGAGTATTATTGGAATTATTCAAACACCGCACCAGTTCTCTGACAGTTTTCTGCTAGTTTGACAGCAGACACACATCTGCTATGGATGCTCAACCAAAGGAAAAAACATCCAGTAAATGTGTATTTTTGTAAGTATTTTTTGTAATAATTATTTCTGGCCAGACGCAGTTTAATTTAGAGTTCTCCATGGTTTGAGACCAATTTAAAAACTCTGCTCTTGCTTTTTGTGAGGATATCTGTAATTGCAAAGACATAAAAATCCAGGAGGCAGGAAAAGCTTTTAGCCAAAAATAGTTTTGTATTTCTTGGGAAAAGAAAACTTAACATTTGACTGTCACTTGTAAGGAAGCAGTTAATAACTTGGAGCATGAGGTGAGGGTAAATGCCATCGAGTCTCTACATCTGCAGGTGTCCCTGTAATGAGGACAGTAATGACTTCACTTTCCTTTTACTCACAATGAAGACACTGAAACCGTACTACAGCTGAGGGTCTAACTGTGTGTCGATGGTGACATATGAAGGAAAAATGGTCAAACTGCATCTGCTTAACCGGTTGGAGCAGATTCTACCACGTCTGAGATTTAGATTCTTGTCTCCACTTTTGTTTGGACTTAACGTTGAAGCGATGCTGGCAAAATAAAGGCAGGAAAGGGCAGCTTAAAGAGCCACCTCAGTAATATTAAAGTAAACTGCAAATAGGAAATGTCAGATTAAAATACTATTGAGTAAGTAAGCCAAACACACTGGTTTTATGACCCCTTATGTAAATTTAAAGCTGCCAAACTGACAAGCTGTCAGTCGAAACTCAGGAATAAATGTGCTGGAAAGCCTTCGAGGCATGTTACTAATATAAGTGTCACCCTGTCTCAACATGCATTATTATCCAACAGAACTCTCCACATTTAAATATATCATTTAAAATTGATCTTCACGTTGTAAAATGTTGAAAAACTCACACTTAAGTCATTTTAATAGCAACAGATTTGCAGTAATTTTGTGCCCTTTTCTAACACTGATGTTTTATTTTTCTCCAAGTTGTCATTTCCAATAACTGATCAGCAGCTTTTTGTTGGCTGGAAAGGTGTGTCAGGGTGAGTGAATGAGTGTGTGGGTGTAAATAAGAATGTACGTAGTGAAACACATCATTATGGCTGCATGTCAGTGTGAAGACTCAAGAAGAAGAAGGACAATTGTGGTTGAAGTTGACTCAAGTGAAAGAAAAACAAAACTGAATGCTAAAACTAATATCACGAGACACAATAATTAAAAGTATTGTAAAAACTTTATGATTATGTGTTTTCACAGGGGTATTACAGTTTTTTTACTATCGTTTACCCACTAAAATTAAAATTTCCACACAATTTTTAAACAGTGTACTCCAATTAGCAAAACACCTCCACAGGTTTGCACAACACTACACACAATGTCCACTTCACAAAAACTTACAATGATTTTTCAAATTGAACACACATTTTCTTAGTTTAGACACAGATAAGGATTGTGAAACCACTTCCTTGTCATTACAAAGCCCCGGATTGCCAACGACTACACTAATGAAGAACTGGATAAACACATCTACCAGGTGTGGAAGCACACAGGTGCAAATTTGAAAACACAGCATTCAGGTGTGTTATAATTTAAAAGTATAAGATAAGATATCCATGCAACACTTCCTGCATGTTATCAACCATGGACTGACACTGATGGATGGTGGATTCATCACATGAGGCGATTCTTCTAACAGTGCTAATGAAGACACACAAAGCCTGATGTGATGAAACCTTCTGTCCTGATCCAGTCAGATGGACAGATGATGAATACACTGTCAGAAATGAAAGTACAGAATTGTACCTTTCGTCGTCACTGGGGTGGTACCCTCAAAAGTACAATTTTGTACCTTTAACTGGGGGGTTGTATCCTATAAGGGGTACAAATATGTGCCCTAAGGTACAGGTTTGACTAGTAAAAAGTACAAACTACTACTACTACTACTAATGCCTCCAGACCACAGACATACTCACACTTTCTGCTTCAAGCTGCTTCTGAGTTCTACTTTGCCGAGGTTTAACTAATAAAAACAAACAAGCCACTAAATGATGTCATGCTGCAGACATAAATCCATCCATCTGTATATTCTATCATATCCATATATGTTTAAATACTTAAACATATATTCTCTGTGCACAAAATTAGTTTGTGGTTGAAGTAACTTTTTGAGGAAAATCTTTTTTTCCTACAGCTGTTCAGGTGCAGAAATGTCAACATTATTTTAACACTCTGGTCCATTTTTTGCCCAGAAAGAACAAACTTGATAACTGACAATGACCCGGATCATTTCTTAAGTCATCAGCTTCTCCTTCACTCCTTCTCCTGCTGCTTTATCCTCTGACTACAGCAGCTCTGAACAACTTCTTAGACTATTTGGAGAAATCCGTCAGTGTTGTGCGCATTTTGGAGCGACATTTAATCAGGAAACTCCTCCTCAGAAAGCGCTTTTAAAAAATCTTAACATCGCTCAATTTATTTCCCGACGGAGGGCGGGTGTTGTGCTGCGCACGGAGCAGAATCTCCTCCTGAGGCAGGAGGGAGACGCGGCGTAGGGGGAACCAATTAGCGCGTGTATGACTCGCTCCATGCCGGCCTCGCCGCCTCCTCCAGACCGAGCACTCCCGTCGATGCTTTCCGTTCAGGGGGAGGACGAATCCTGGCGGCGGGTGTGGAGAGAGCGGCGAACCCGGTCGCTGCTCCATCAGCTCACGTGTCTCCCGGTCTCGGACCCCTCCTTCCTCCTGGACTGGCAGAAACTGATTCAAACTCTGATTATGTTAATATAAGTGCACAAATATAGACTATATATAAATCCCATGTGCTTTAGATTGTTTAACATATATTTAAAAACCCAAACTCCTTCTGACGGCGTAGCAGCTTTTATTTTGGCGGGGCGGTGCGCATGTAGAGGAAACCCGAGTCCAGATCGGGAGGTGACGTCCGATACCGATCGAGTCCAAAATCACGTGATCGGGGCCGATTTCCGATCACATGATCGGATCGGGACATCCCTACCACAAAGATCTACAACTATTATGCCATGTTTATTCAACTGTTTGTAACAGTTTGTAGGGGCAAATACATGGTATTAGCAAGGATTTTAAATTCACTTTCAGTTTTGGAGAACATCCCAGGACCCCAATTTGTTGTTTCAGGACCCACAGTGGGGTCACGACCCCAACTTTGGTGACCCCTGCTTTAGGGTACATATTTGTACCCCTTAGGAAACAACCCCCCAGTAAAAGGTACAAAATTGTACTTTTGAGGGTACCACCCCAGTGACGACAAAAAGGTACAATTCTGTACTTTCATTTCTGACAGTGTAGTTACAGTATTCTTGTTGGTTTTACAGTAGTTTTTCTTCAGAGTCAAAGTGTTTGTACTTCATGCAGTAATTTCATTGTTGGTTGATTACTGTAACCGATTATGGTCAGAAATACTGTAAGTATTGAAATAAATACTTGAAACCTTCAGTCTGCAGCATCAGTGTTGTGCAGTGCTTGGTCAGTTTATAGTTTATATGCCTATTTGTCTACATTCTGTCTAGATCTCATGAAGACTGTTGTGGGTTTGTCAATTTTCTTTTTTCATCCAAATGATTCCTCACATAACAATGTCTGGACTCAAATCTACCACATGTTATTTCCTAAAATTTGTTTTTTGACAAATGTGTTTTATATTTATCACATCAGTGTGAAACTGGCTGCAATGGTGTCTGATCACTGAGAACTGGGTTTATCAAATGACAACTAATACAATTTTTACAAGTGTGTGTATAGGTTTTGACTGAAGTGTGTATGTTTTGTCAAAGGTGTGTCATTTTGCAAACAATCACAGAATTATGCAAACCGAGTGTGGCGTTTGGATAATTGTAACAATATTTTGAAAAAAAAAACCCAAGTCTTAAAATCGTGTGTAAACGATAGTAAAAAACTAACTGTATTTTTGATTTAAAATCTGCATCAGGGTTAATGAAAATGTCTAAATGAAAATAGACCAGGCAGAAAACTACCAGCTAATTATCTGTTTTTCAATTAACATTTTTCTCACAATGCAACACACACACACACACACACACACACACACACACACACACACACACACACACACACACACACACACACACACACACTGTTTGTTGCCATTTTTCTGATGACATTAAAATGACGTCATTTCAATAACCCTAAAAAGTGTTCATCCTTATGTTCTACCTGTTTGCTTTATAATAGATTATTTCCTATTGCTGAATACATACTTAAGAATAAAAAATACATAAACAATGCTTTCAGAAACACAGGCCTTGTTGAATTTATTTAAAACTCACCTAAAAATACCCATTCACACACTAAAATCAGACTGACGGTTTCCTCATTTTACAACTCTGACATTAAACAACCCTGTTGTTATGTAAAATGTTCTGAAATAACCAGCTTTTCTTGTTGTAAAGTTTCGTTTCCCCCCCAAAACAACTTAGCTAAAGCTTGTTGCTGTGGCTTTACAGCCACCATAGATTTGCCAGACCCTTGAAGCTTTTTCATACCGAGTTTGGTGGTCCGAAACGGGTTCAATTTCACTGCATCTTTCATTGCAACCACCCATATAAAGGCAGACTGAGCAGGTTTGTTCGATGTCCTCTAAAAACCAAACAATCTCCAGGTGAGAGATGAAAACTCCGTCTTGCCACAAGTTTTAAAGATGAGGATGGCGAGTTTAGTTGTGAGACAGTTAGCTTGTTAGCAAGTTTAAGTAGTTGCATCATCTGAGATTATATATAATATAATTGATCCATTATTTCAGAAGATTTAGTTCTGTTCCGGTTTTTAATAGCGTTTTACTCTAAGTAGTAACCCAGCCTGTCGCAGACAAAGTACCAGTGTTTTATTAGGTCTTCATCTCTGTGTGCGACTCTGAAACTTGAGCGTGTGCTGTGGTGAAAAGTGAAATGTCAGAGGATCTGTCTAAGAGAGGTCAGCGGGCCGTGCATGGACAAAGAAGCCTGCAGCATTCCAGCGTCTGCCTTGGACACTAGATTTCAACACACTGCCATCGTCCACTTTCACATCACCGACTCATCCATCTCTAATAGTCCCGTAGGTAGGTACTCATTCACACTTTTTAAAAGTTGCCAGCACCGCAGTTACTGTTATATTTAAGGCAATCAGAGCAGCAACACAGTGGAGGAGAAGCAGCTGCTGAGTTGAAGAATGAATGAGTCACATATGCACTTTTACTCAATGAGCAAGGCTCCATTTCATGTAGCTGTTAAGGAAATAAAAGTTGTTTGTAAGGAGTTAAGAGTGGAACTCTGATGTTATATTTAAAGTGTTTACAAAAAATAATAGATTTTAGCTGATGACAGCAAAGCACTGCAGCAACATGACCATTATTACGCTGCAGGGAAACCAATTTGCAGTCAGTGTGGAAATCAAACACTTCTTAAAAACTTGATGACCTGTTTCTGTTTAAGTCCAACATTGTAGAATCATGCAGGGTTGAAACGGTTGGTGTGTTTTGGTGGCTGTGCCATTTGGCAGCTACAAAAATTTTTTTCTGAAATTCTTGAAGACTAAGCCTCCAGAGAAGACCAAATCTGTAATGAAGATGTGTTTAAACTCATTTCTGCTGATTTAAACACAGCAAGCTTAATGCTGGGTACATTATGTTTTCATCCTACAGACTATAATCAGCCTGTTCATGTTGCTAAACTCATAGCTTTCAAATAGGAGGTACGAGTAAATGTATTATTTATCAGCACTTAGCCCTGGTCTCTGCATCTGGTTTGGTAGATGGTAAATATTACACAGCTTATTTCAACCAGCAGACTGACAGCAAGCAGGTTTTTAATAAACTTTATAAAGTTTAACCTGCAGGAAGAAAATAATTTGACATTCACCCCTCAAACAAACACAAAGATTTGTCCCATTGTTTCCTAGAACACTACTGATCGCCGTCGGCTCACATGAAGGGAACAGCCTGTTTGGGACGTGTATAAATCAATACAGCAACAGGGTGGATGTGTTCAGGGCATATTGATGAACCAGCTTTAGATTTTACTGTATTCATCACTGGGTAAAACCCATGTGCTCAGGGTGTACGTTTTAAATCTGTTCTGATTCCAGTTTGTTTACAACAGCTTTTTTTTTTTTTTTTTACTTAGTCTGATAAAAACAGGAAAAGGTGATTACATATAAAATAAAGCATCTAATTGAGTCACTATGAAATTACAAGTTGGGAGTCATGTTGAAAAATGTGTTGTTTTGCTGTGAGTTTCAGTTGCATCCAGTTCTTATGCAAAAACCTGACAAAATATTAGGATCAATGTCTGAAAATGGAAACAACACAAGGGCAGCTAATCTGGTTATAGGAAGGATAGTGATTAAATGATTATCTCCCACAGCAGTAAGTTAGTTAGAGTCATTTGAGCCTGAGTTGGAGGAATAACAACTGGACTCTCTGTTTCTC
The DNA here is from genome assembly GCA_006937965.1 of Callopanchax toddi. Classification (NCBI taxonomy): domain Eukaryota; kingdom Metazoa; phylum Chordata; class Actinopteri; order Cyprinodontiformes; family Nothobranchiidae; genus Callopanchax; species Callopanchax toddi. The sequence continues at coordinate 975,474 of SSNR01000020.1, read as the reverse complement.
CAGAAAGCATTTTTAAATTTCATTTCTTCAAAATCAAATGAAATGAATGCTCAACACAACAGATTTCCATTGAGAGAGGGAATTAGAAATAGTGTAAAACCACCACATTTTCTCAGCATAAGCTCGGCTTTATTGCGAGTTAGAAAAGGAGGCTCAGCTGAAAATATTTTACTCCAGTGACAAATATTTCAACCTAAATTAAGCGGTCTGTATTTGGAAAGTCAAACATGTCCCTGGCTTGCTCTCAAGGCTTGTGGTTGCCATGACAACAGTGTTAGCTCTCTGGATGACTCATCTTTTCACTGTCTATCACACGACAGGAGCAATGAGCATTTCAGCCTCTCCACTACAGGAGGGTAGAAAGCTTTTTTTTTTCAAGTTACTATCTTTTAGCACCTTGAAAAAACAAAAAAAAAAATGAGCTGGCAGGAGGAATGTTCGATTTTATTCTAGTTACTCTGGAAACCAAGAATAGAGAAGTTATATCAAGGCTTATAACTCTTCTGGAGAGATGAAGCAGGTCAAACTCACTTGAAAAACCCGGTTTAAAACGATCAGCGAGCAGAAAGTCTGTTGCCCGCTTGGAATGCATCGTGTGGCGTGCATCAATCGCATCATCAAAGTGCTACAGGGCGCACTTCACAGCACACATCAAACCAAAGCAGATAACTCTAGAGGTAAACAAATTGATTGGCTGGCCAATTAATTAAGCTAATTATTGACATTTTTAAACCTGTCATGCCTGAGAATATAAGCCAATTATTAGGCAGGCACTTCTGTGGGCAGCACATTGCCATTACACACGACACTACATCCGTGTGTCGAATGGTAATTGCTTCTGAGACGAGGGTGCCGTTAATGGCAGGGGTGATTGTTTTTGGCACAACACTGTCAGACCCTCAAGGAAGCCAACTTTTGAAAGAATAATGTCATATCTGATAGGGAAAATGAATTATAGACTTTTAGGTTTTAAAAATCTGGGAGGGTGTTTCCAAGACACTTAAGTTTGTGGATCTCTAGATAACATTAATGGCCTTAACATTGTTTTATATTAAAAAAGAAAAGAAAAAGAAAACACAAAACAGTTTTAAAAGTTATATTTGTATTTTTCTTCACTGCAGGTAAAAACATTTAGTTTGCATGTTTATTGGTCTTTGCTGTTGGGCACATCTGTTCTGAATCACAATGCCTAAAAATTAAGTGCAGGCTATTTGTTCTGCTGTTTTGCTGACTGTGCATCTTGTGTGGAAAAAGCAATTCATCCGTGTCCATGTGTTTGGGTGTACACACAGTGTTTTCTCCATCTCCTCATGTTTATGTCCAACAGTGAATAACAGAACCAAAAATCACAGTATGATTTAATTATCATTAGCAGTAGTGGTGTGTTTTTACATTTAATCAATTAAACCAAGGACTATACATGTGTTTTTTTCCTACAGATTCATACATATTACCAAATAAGATAAATAATGAACTCAAAATAATTTGTAATTGGATTTTCTTATTTATACATATTTTACTAATCCTACAGGTTAGATGTTACAAATTTTCTTTTAAAATAAAAACAAAAGAGTATTTTTATGTTGTTGCAAACTGATCCTGGCCTGTGCCTTCCATCAGGTCATTTTAAAACAATAAGTGGATCAGATCTGAAGCAAATCAGATATCTTTATATTTTATGAGGCTTTCAACTGAGTTTAAAAATGGTGAAACTGCTCATAATCAGCTGTGTGCATATTGCAAAGAGCTGCAGCACCTCTTAGCTAAATAATTACTAAAATACACTGAAAACAGACTTTCCTACATATCCAAATGCATTAGTCACCAATTCAAAACACAAATTACTTGAGCTGGATTGATTTTTGGACCATTTATCATTCCGTTTCAAGTCTGTGTTAGAGCCCGTGTAATTTTTCCTAAATTTGAAGAACAAGGTGTTTTTCCAACATCTTTTTTCTTCTAACATCATCTAACACAAAATTTAAGCTGCAACAAGAATGGGTTGATTCAAATCCTACACTTTACTGCATGACAGCAGTAACTGAAAACACCTAATTCTTTGTGACACGTTTTGTTTTCAACATGTGGAAAGCTGCGTCCTGTTAGAAAGCTTCAGCAACCTGACAGGACAAGTTCTTCTTACTCGCGTTGTGCTCCCCCCACCCCAGCATCAAAATATTTCTCAAGCTGTTGCAGCTTGTCGGAACTAACGTGAGTGAAACTCACAAAATTATAGCCCGGTCCTAAATAAGGTGGATCATCTCCCAATCCTCTATCATCCAAGCTTAATGTACAACAATAGAAGTCATCTGCTGCTATTCAGTAATATGATTTGAGACAAGTACACTGTGTAAATTCCCTCAATGTTGATTGAAACAAATACGTGTAGTTGTTAGCACAATTGGTTTGACTTGAGGCTAAAAGAAGCTAACCGACAGATGGTATGAGGTGTCTGGTATCAGTATGCATGCTTCGATCTGTCACGTTATCGCAGTACTTGGAAAGACAAACGAGTAAAATCGATACATGCCAACTTATTGTGATGTCTATGCTAAAAAAAATAAAACATCTCATCATGAGAGTAGTGTAAAAATGGCTTTACAGCAACTGAGAGAATTTACACTAATATTTCAGCACGTGTAACACTTGTGGCTAAGAAAATATCTAGAATTCCACACAAATGGACAACCTGATGTGCCTGTTTCTACCTGCAACACATAATCATGGATCAACCTAAAACAAACTGCCAGGTTTTATACTGTAACCATATCAGTCCAGACAGTCCTAAACAAATAAAACCAACTTTCTTGGTCTGCAACTGGTAACACTTTTACCAATGGTGTATGGGAAAATATGAGACATGTTTTTGTCCCACAGAGAGAGATTGTTCTTCATGTTTTTTAAAGTTGTCTCACATAACAGTTTCTACCAGCATCAAGACAGAGTAGACATCAGCAGCTCATTCTGGCAAGTGACTGGATTTTCTTTTATCTACATTTCCATGATTAATGATATGATTTTATGGAAGTCCTTCTCAGATATGGAGCTTCTAGATGAGCCAAAAGTAAATAAATGTATAAAGCAATGTCTAAATCGAAAATGCACCAAACACACACATCCTAACCAAGTCTCAATTACACAAACAATAACAGAATTTCCATGTGGAAGTTTTTACTTCCAGAATCACAATTTTCAAAGTTAATCAGATTTTTTTCCCCCTTTAAAATATTGTTATAGTTCTCTGAAATAAATCAAAATCGGTGCATTTTTATTCAAACATTTTAAAACCATCTATCAGAAACTTCTCTGAAATAACTCTGATGTTGGATGAAAGCAAAAATAAAGATTGCATCAAAAACATAAACTTGAAAGCTTAAAAACTGGTGTTTTAGCAAAAAGTTGAGATATCTATTTAAATGTCCTGTGGTTAAATTATACAAGGAGCTTCTATAGATAACACAGTAGATATGCAACCAGAGGTTTGAGACATTAGTAAACAATCCAGCAGTGTAAACACAACAATACGTTACCCAGGACTATTTAAAGCGGCAGCCCTTCATCCTCTTAGCCTACCTTTGAGCTGTGGCAGCGGGGAGAGCTCCACCGGAGCGCTGTGAGTTCGGTACTGAGACGAACCCTGGGATCTCCTCTGTTTCTGCGCCTTCTTCACGGACTTCCTCGTAAATCCGTCCACCTTCTCGGATGCAGAGATGGCCGACATTTTGATGCATAAACTCACGAAGATCGCAGACGAGGAGCTGTTTGTAGGTTAGATGATAGTGTGTTTCCGCCTCCTCTTCAGTTCACATCAGCATCAGATTCTGGGGCGAAGTGTCCGATCTGGGGCTCACCTTATTCCGTATGATCCAACATTTTCGGTGGGCATCCGGTTTAAACTGTGGCTATAACCTGCATAACTGGGGTGTCTTGATTTTGAGCACTACTTAACGCAAACTAGCCAAACTAACACACTGCAAGCTCTACGATCCAAAGTAAACCGCATAAAACAAACACCACTAAGCGGCTAAACGTTTGTGCTTCGTCGTGTTTGCAATGGATCTACCTGTTGCATAACGTGGATAAGGCATTGTCATTGAAAAAGTTGTCCTTATTAGACGTAAAGCGGCAAAAAGCGACAGCTGAAACACAAACTTCAAGCTCCGGTTTTAATCCACTAGACTTCCGCTGAGTGTCGTAAAAAAACTATCCTCGAACAATGAAGTTAAATGTAGCTTGACGGCCTCATTTAGCGCTGAAGTTGCCCGCTTAAAGCTTGACTTTTTCCTTTTTCACATTCTTCGCTGTTTATAGTGCGTCGGTTTCGTTTTCACGGCTTCGAAAAACGACAGAAAAACACAAAAAAGAAGACAACTGGACGTCGAGCAGAGCAGGCAGCCATAAACGCTCCCAAAACGTTCCGTCGCTTTTCGTGTGAGCTCGACTGAGAAGCTGACAGGTTTACGTCACTGACTGGCGTTCCTGACAACCAATCATAGGTGGGTATTTGTAAGCTGGAAACTTTTTCAACCAATCAAGCTGAGCAGAAAGCTGGTCATCAACGTCTGACAGAAACTCAAAATGAAAAGGAAAACACTATATTCAGATGTCATGAGAAATGGCATAAAATAAATATTTGAAAAAACTCATATTTTTAAATCCTAAAAAGCAAAATAAATACAAAATTCTCTCACCATAAAAAATTACAATATTTAAAATGGTTTTAACTGAAAATCTGTTTCTATCACTGAGACTTTCACAGCATTTTGACAATTGCAATTTAATTTTTATGAGATAATTTCTCATACTTATGACTTCAGTATGAAATAAGATATAATTATGAGGAATGAATTGTCATAATTTTGAAATTATACCATCTCATGATACATTTTAGCATCTCATTGAGATACTTTATTATGACTCAGCATCTCGATACATTCTCATAATTATATTCTCATTTATGATTTAGCATCTCAAAATTATGATAGAATTTCATACCTATGAGAAAGCATCTTGTAATTTAAAGATAAGTCAACATGAGAGATCTTAGTTGAGATTCTAAGTCATGCCATAGCCACTGGAAACAAGTTTAAATTTAATAAAATCTAACAAAAAAAACATGTGTTAATAAAATACAAATAAACCAAGATTTGGGGTTATTTTGTACATGTGCTCAGGAGAAAAACATTGAACAAAATCTTTGTATAACATCAATGAAAAAAATCTTAATCAGTGTATGAAAAGATCACAAAAATGTTTTTAAACTACAGAGCTGGTCTGTGATTACTTAGCTTTCTAAAGCAAATTAATCTCAAAGATATAAAACAAGAGAAAACTAAACGACAGCATCTCTCCGACTCAACGTGAAGCGTTTTCATCCAAAGACGTTTTTGCAAAATACATGGAGATTTTCTTCATGGACCGCGGTGAGAGACGAGTCTGAAAAACAAAAGGAAAACAAGAATGAAACAAAGTTCAAGTACTGTATGATCATCCAAAAACAAAAATTCCTAAACACATACAAGACGCAGATCTTCAAAAACCAAAACAGGCATCAAACAGGTCATCCTAATGTTTGTGTAGAACTAATACATCAGGTCTCTGTGTATGTTAAGGAGATGTCTGGAAGCTGATGATTGTAAATGAAGGTGGATTTACTCCTAAACCTGGGAGCGGTGGACTTACTGGTGAAAGCTGTTTTGCGCCGTCTTGTTTTTTATAGTGACTGGGACTTCTGAGGGTAGCAGGACTTTCTTGACTTTTCTTCATCTTTTGGCTCATTTCTGACAACCAGTTTGTTGCTCTGGGATTGCGGTTCTCCTTTCCAGCTTGTCTCGGGGCGACCTGTTGGCTGTCCTCTGTGCGACAGTCCGTCTGTTCTGGGTTCTCCTGAGCGGGGCAGCAGACTCCAAACTGGACGCGGCTTCTCTTAGCTGCAGGGCAGAGTTCAGTATCACAGAGACGCTGTTCGACGTCCTCGCAGCCCGGAGGTGATACATCATCACCTTCCAGCCTGCGTTTGGTCCACTGCTCAGCCGACGAGGCGCTGCTCGCTGGAAACAGGCTCAGCACCCGATGGAGAGGTGACCTGACCTGACTTGGGGACGCGCGGGTTGGAGACAGCCAATTTTTGATAGAGAATGGTGTTTTGTGATGAACAGCAGCTGGCTTAGAGTGGATGGGTGATGTGGTGCTGGAGGGGAGAGGCAGGGCGGCTCCACTGGGGGCACAGGCAGCGAGCTGGGGGGAGGCCAGACCACAAAGACTCTCCATCTCCTGGTTCTTCAAAGGGGTTGTTTCAGGTCTGACTGATGAAACTAAACAGGAAAATTCACATCAGATTACCGTAGATAAAAAATGTATTTGCATATTAATGTAGAACAGCAGTAAATTAAGATGAAGGATTAACTTTAGGGGTCAACCCAATTCAAGATGGCCACAGATATTGAGCTAAAATTTGGTTTCGTAGTAGCCGAGACTCGGATCATGAGAGATCTTGAAATATTTCATGCAGAATTATTGTCAAAATTTGACCAAAACAACTACAGCTGATGGCTTTAGTTAGTTGTATGTTTTTATTGTCAGATGGTAACAGTATAATGGTAACTTCACAATCCTACGATGAGTACATACTTGTGGGAGATTTGGGACGTGCCCAGCCTACAAGGTTAGCCTCCCCCACTGACGACAGTGGATCATCGGTTTTCCTGTGAAGTCTCCATATCCGGACAGCGTGGTCATCAGAGCAGGAAGCGATCTGTCAACAAAGAGGGGGCCGGCAAAAAAAACCTCAACTTTATTTATAAAACACATTTAACTTCCATGTACATTTGAGGAAATACATGTTATATTATGTAAATTACACTTTTTTTTTTTTTTTAAAGAACAGTTGTTTCACAGCTTTTAGGGGTTAAAATAAAGAAATTCTACTGAAAACCTCCCATATCTAAACTTTACACCACCGGTTTGTTCACTCAGATTTGCTGACTTACTTTGGTGAAATCCGTCGGACACCAAGCAACAGATGTCACTTCCTCGCTGTGGCCCTGAAGCATCATGGGAGGATGTTGAGGATCAGAAATCTGAAATATTAACAACTGTGTTTAAAAAAAAAAAGGAAAAGAGCCTCTCCCATTTTTTGACAAAATCAAAGAAGAACAAATAAATCAGATTATTTAGACGTCTGAGGAATCGAGACAGAACCTTCCAGATGTAGACGTGGTTGTCACTGGAGCCGCTGGCCAGGAACTGGTCGTCTGGGCTGATGGAGGACTTTACATAAAACGAGGAGTTCTGGTGTCCGCTGAAGACGGACACTATGGGAGCAAACGTGGTGTTAAATGCATGAAATCTGGAGAATTCACAAGCCCCCCAAAAAATTAAGAAAATATATTTAAAAACACTAAGAAGAAATCAACATAATGAAATGTTTTAATATCAAATATTAGGTTTTTGTGCACTTGGTGGAATTCTGACACTTTATTTTTTTCTGGTTGCTGCATGATTCTGAGAGACATGTCATTAATAAAAACCTGACTAAGAACCATTTAGTACTTTGACAAAAAAATAATAAAGCTTTAGACTTTTAAATAAAAATTGCTTTCATGATAATAAAACCATTAAACGTCAACGCCATCTAGTGGTTGATAAGCAGAAACTTCCCCCTAATAAAACCTTGGGCCCATGTTACCTGGAGATGTTTTCGTTCCACAGACGTTGAACATGTAGATGTTGTCGTCTGTGCAGTTACACATGACGTTGGATCTCGAGGAGTCCAGAACGAGACCAGAATAACCTGCAACATAAAGCTCAGCTTATTTGCGGTTTTGCACATTTTAAGGTAAATAGGCTGCATGCAAGAAGGTCACAGGGTCAGATCCCTGCTGCACCGGGTACGCCGGTTTCCTGCCTGATGGGTGTATAATGTAAGTCGCTTTGCATAAAAGCATCTCCTAAATGAATAAACATAAATAAGAGGACCAACCCAGGCGCATGCGTGTGCAGGAGCCGGCGTATGGATACGTCTGCACAGGAAGGGGGTCGTGACGAGACGAGCTGTAGCTCCTCCTCAGGTCCCACATCTTTATCACCCTGACAGAGGAATTCAAGGAAAACATGATCATCTGAGCTCTGAAGTGGCTTTTTCATTTTATTTTGATGACCTAAAAAGTTGTGCTTTTACCCATCAACAGCTCCCGCGGAGATGAGTGTGTGTTGATCCCGAAACAAAACCACTGTCACACTCTGCTGAGTATCCTGGGAAAAACAAAAACATGAGCTTTCTATCCGAGATCGTCCGTCTTAACAAAAGATTCAAAAGTCTCACCACACTCGGAGCCATTCCACGCGTGCTGCTCCGCCTCTTCTTCACTTTAGAAGGAGGATGGGCTTCTGCTTTGTTGTGAGCGCCGCTGATCTGTTTGACCTGCCTGTAGAAACCGTCTGAGAGGGAGACAAAAATCATAAAAACACACTCCGATATTTCCCTTTTTGCAAGTCCATCATAAGAACAAACATTAAGTGGAAAATGTCAAGCAACAAACAGGCTTCTGTAGCCGACGTTTCTAACCTTTTTGGTTGCATCTGATGTCCCAGACGATAATATTTCCATCTCTTCCTCCAGTGCAGAAAACAGCTGTTTGGCAGAAGAAAATACATCAGTGATGTAACAAAACTAGGACCCCATGAAACGTGTGTCTAAGAGCTAAGTGAATTTAATATCCCAAATCTAAGCCCAAATCAAATATTTTTGAGTGGATTAAACTTAAATGATATTCTATCCTGTGTTAGACCTGATATTATCTGTTCAGATTAGAAGAAATGACAGTTCAGGACTGAATATTATTAATATGAAACCCTTTCTGCATCACCAGCTGACTGAGTGGTTTCCATGGTAACAGGAGACGGCTTGTTTCTGGATCTAGGTACTTCAGCTCAACACGTTTCATATCTAAAAAAGTATCCAAAATTCTAATTTTAGATAGTTTTGATTCAAATTAACCACTTCTACTTTGCCTGCAGTATCTGACGTTTTTATATTCATTCCTGAAGTCTGATTTTGCTGCCTTGGATATCAGAAAATATGTAAAATTATCATTTTAAAAGATGATTTCATCCAAATCTTTGAGCATAAACTGCTGCAGAGCAGGTCGTTTTTTTCAGCTTCCATTATCATCCTGATCAGAGGACGACGGGAGGTGAAATGTGAAAACAGTCCAGCTCAGAACTCAACAACAAACTTTTTTTGAGAGAAGTCTACCTTTTTCTCCTGGAGCGAATGCTACAGATTTGAGGCTGCAGAGGTGACCTTTAAAGCTTCCTAAAAGCTCCCCAGACTTCACATCCCACAGCCTGGCCATCTGGTCACCTGCAGCAGTCACCTGAGGAAGGAACATGTAACCAGAACATGTCAAAAGGTGGAAAACAAAACACTACATCATCTAAAAACATGAAGTAAACATGCGTTTATACCAGCTGAGGCTCTCCTGGCACCCACGCAATGTCAAAGACAGCATTCTCATGAGCCAGCCATTCTGTAAAGTTCACAAGCAGTTAGCCAAAAATATCTATTAAACAACAGAACATATATTTACAAATGCTCAAGTACCTTTAAGAAGAGGGTTTTCACGGATCTCTGTGTTGTAGATTCTAACAATCCCTTCTTCATTTGCAGCTGCAAGAATGTTCTGCAGCTCTACAGCTAAAAAAGATGCATTTAAATTTTAAAAATGATGACAAAAGAAACCCCACTGACTCATTCATAAACAGTATGTAAATAGATTACCAGAAGAGAAGGCCAATCCAAACGGAGGCACAGAGTCACCCATGTTCCCATAGGAGATGTGTTCGTCATGTTGGGAGCACTGGTAACCTCCCAGCAGGGAGCTCAGAGGGATTCTGGAGTAGGAGTCTGCAAGGAGAGCTGCACAGATTGAACCATGGTCAGAAGAACTTCATCATGAAGTGATCATTTTAGACAGCTGTACAAAAAGTTAAAAAGACTGGGAAAAGTTAGTGGTAATCTAAAGTCACAAAGAAACAAATGACTGGTTATGGAAGGTAAAGATATAAGGAGATAACCTTTTATTAAACTGTGCTGTAATCCGACTTAAAAAACCCTAAAAAAACATCACAATCGCAATGAGTTCACCCCTCAAGCTAACTCCAGTTAGCTTTAGAAGTTGTTTTTTACTTCTAAAAGACACAAAACTAGAACAGGAAAGTCATTCAATGGCAAATATGAATATTTTAATATATAAAAGTCAAGAAGAAGGTTGAGTTATTTCCAACAGAGCTAAAATCGTCCAACTGTGGAACAAATCACAACTAATAGTTGCCTAAACGCATTGTCGCGTCTCACCATTTTGCCTGCGTCTGCCCACTCCTCTGTCAACAACAGAACGGAAAAGTATCCCCATGCTCCACAACAGAAACGATCTAAGATAAACCAGGAGGTGTCTGAGGATCGTTAGCTGGCGGTCTTCTTTTTGTGCTACTGCTGTATGCCCCTCTTTTCCCGCGAATCTTCAAAACGGAAGAACCAAATTACCCGCGAAACGTTGCGTTCAGTTGCGATTGGTGGTTCAATGCGCGACTTCTTAACCGGAGCGTTTCCGCTTCCGTTGTCTTTGAGCAACAAGTCATTTCAAAATAAGATGGTGTATAAAAGTGTGACAAATCCACGTACAACGACATGACTATTTTTTACTTGCAAAAATGTAATAAATAAAAAAATAAACACATAGAGCCAGTTTCCACTTTACGGATTAGCCACAAAAAGATATGAGTTCACACTGATACAAAATTAACATACGTTAACAAGAGCATATTTAAAAAATACATGGCAGAAGTCTTCAGAAAAATCTTTGAAACAAATGCTGTAATTACGTAATAATATGTCTAAACAACCAACGAGCAATTGTAAAATAGTCTGTATAATTCACACAGATGGTTTTATCTCTTTGAAATACCAGCAGCACCTCGAATTATTTAATACATGCTGATTATTTATAGCACGCTAATAAAATTTTTCAATTTGCATTTATGTTGTTTTTAATCTTTTGAAATATATGAATGATAAAAAATTGTACTCAAACTTACGCTGTCCAACAACATTTTATTTTGAAAAGTACTATCTTCAGACCGGATACAGTGTTACCTTAATACAACACCGGTAGCTTTTAACCATCGACTGTACAGTGATAAGCTAATGGATTATATGTATTGTAAGCCATTTCATCTAAAACGTTAACCTAAAAAACTAATAATAATGTCCCTTTCAACAGCACGTTCATTCCTATCAGAGGCTTGTTATGGGGAACAAGAACTGGACGCTAACTCCGCTCTTATGGAGCTGGACAAAGGTGCTAACCTGTTAGCTTCACTGATTGTATGCTGGTCATGTTTTTGGTGTTTTCTCTGTGTTTTGTTCAAAGTGTATCAGTTTTTTGAGGACTGTCTACTTTTTCGTGACTGGGGCGGCGTTTATGATTTCAGGGCTACGTTCAGGGAAGCTCGGAGAGCAGTGTGAGGCGGTGGTGTTGTTCCCCAAACTCTTCCAGAAGTACCCCTTTCCCATCCTCATCAACTCAGCGTTTCTAAAACTAGCTGACATCTTCAGGCTGGGGTATGGAAGCCTTGAGATTATTTCTTCCTAAATGTTTAATGTGTTAGTTAGTCTTCTGTTTTTTTTTTTATCCTAGCCTTGTTAAAGCAAATGAGCAGTACTACAAATCAAAAATATTCATTAAGTAATCAATTATAGACATAGTTTTCAACTAACTATGCCCATGTCTCTTAAACTTCATCAATATTTAGCTGCAACAGTATTTACAAAATGCAAGTAGACACAGGTTAAAACATTTCTCAACTCAGGTAAAAGATTAAACACGTTTTGCAGAATCAACAATGACTTTACAGTCATTCTTGATTGTGTCAGAAACATGTTCATTTATAGCATCCTCATCTTTCTTTCCAGCAACAACTTTCTGCGTCTGTGTGTGCTGAAAGTGACACAACAGAGTGAGAAACATTTGGAGAAGATCCTCAATGTGGATGAATTTGTTAAACGTGTGTTTTCGGTCATCCATAGCAACGACCCTGTAGCCAGAGCCATCACCCTGAGGTAAAGTTGTACACAAAGCTAGTCCACACAGGATGTACTCCAAAACATCCGAACTTTCATCCTATTTACGGGACTTCTTGTGGTTTTGTCTGTTTAGGATGCTTGGTAGTTTGGCTTCTATCATCCCAGAGAGAAAGAATGCCCACCACAGTATTCGACAAAGCTTGGACTCCCATGACAACGTGGAAGTGGAGGCTGCTATTTTTGCGGCTGCAAGTTTCTCTGCACAGTCAAAGTAAGGAACGCCATGGCTAAAATTCAGCTGTGGTGCCCAAAAATGATATTTTTGTTCATATTAGATAATTAATTTCACTTTTCTTGAACTTTTCAGGGACTTTGCAGCCGGAATTTGTAACAAAGTCAGTGAGATGATTCAAGGTAGATTTATTTACGTTGGCCAGGTTACATTTCCATGCAGAAGTATTTTACAACATCCTGCTGGGATTATTCACAATTTACATTCGTTTTTGCTTTTTAACAGGTTTAGACACCCCAGTCGAGCTGAAGCTGAAACTGATCCCCATGCTGCAGCACATGCATCATGATGCCAGTTTGGCGTCCAGCAGCAGAGAGCTTCTGCAGCACCTGGTCAACTCCTACCCCTCCACCCCCATGGTCATCGTCTCGCTGCACACCTTCACTCAGCTGGCTGCTTCTTCTCTAATCGATATCCCCAAGCAGGTAGCTTCACGTCACAGACTGAGCTGTACGCAGTTATATTTTCTAGAGAGGTTTTGTTGTAACAAAGCAAAACAAAAAACACAGAGAAATGATCTGTTCTGTTAGTTTTGTGGATTTAAAAACAATTTGATTAACCTCTATCCACCCAGTTGCAGCTTCTCCTTCAGTACCTGAAAGACGATCCAAGAAAAGCTGTAAAGAGACTCGCGATTAATGACCTCAAACTCCTGGCGAAAAAGGCTCCTCACCTGTGGATCAGAGAAAATACTCAGGTAGAGAGGCTGAAATTTAAATGATTCATTTGTATCTGTTAAATCTAAACAGAATTAAACTAATTTAATTTCTGCAGGTGCTGTGTGAGTGCGCTTTGACCATCCCTTACAACAGTCTGAAGCTGGGAATGTTGGCTGTTCTTTCTACTCTTTCTGGAACAATAGCAATTAAACAGTATTTTAGTAACGCAGCAGGTAATTGTTTTTAAATTGTTGCTTTTTTTTAGTAAGAAATCTTTTTTTTATCACATAGTTTGAGCAGAAGAATGACTTTGAACTAAGTTGGTAAAACTTTCTTGTCAGGTGGTACTTCAGTTCCCCCTCGGCTCACTGACCTGGTTAAACTGGCACAGGAATGTTGTTACCATAGCAACCCGGCAGTCGCTGCTCACGGGGTCGTAGTGCTGTGCAACATCGCTATTTCCTGTTCGGAAAAAGGTTAGTTCCTGTGGACAATGGTCTATTTGAAAGAGTCTTCTACCCTCAGTTCCTGTCAGCCAGTTTAAATCTTCGATACAGCTCATTCTCCTGTTTGATTGTTTTTATCTGATGTGTTGGATTTTTCGTCCTCAGATATTGTACAGCTGGAGCAGGACACAGTTTTGGGAGTGGAGTCCCTTCTGATGCTGTGCAGCCAGGACAGCAGCCCCAGTGCTCAGGCTACACTCAAAGTAAGACAACACTGGAAACACAAGGGAACGTGCAACATGAACACTGCTGACAAAAAGTTTATTCTAACATAAAAAGAAAAAGGCCTGATTACTGCCAGACCTGTAGAATAAGTAATTCCTAAGAGAACCTGTCTGGCAACATGGAGTAGGTTAAAAGACTAATTTATCACAGTGAGAAGCTTTTTATTATTCTATAAATATAATTTCTACAATTATTAGTGCGTGAATTAGTTAAATAAGCCCTTTGTGTTATAATTTAAAACATGGCGTTTCCACTGATCTTTCAGACGGCCCTCACATCATTGGTCAAGCTGCTGAAAAATCGGCCTCACCTCAGCCAACCAGTAGTAGAATTCCTGCTCGGCCAGCTCCACCTATCCTGCGACTCTTCCCGCGTCCTCATGTGCCACGCCCTGGCAGCCATCGCCACCCACCTGCCTGTGCTTGGAGACGGCATGCTGGGAGATCTGGTGGATCTCTACCATGTAGTCAGTCACTCCTCCACTGGCGAGCAGCAGGAGCTTCTGGTGAGAAACGTTGAAGGATCACCTGATGCTGCTTAGAGTCAACTACAGCTTTCAACTGTTGAGTGTTTGTTTGTTAGGGATTTTTTTGTTTTATTTTACTATCACTTTGGTTGCTGCAGGTTTCCTTGGCGACAGTGATTTTTGTCGCCAGCCAGTCATCACTGTCAGCTGAAGTAAAGACGCTGATCAAACAGCAGCTGGAAAATGTTGCTAACGGCTGGACGGTGTATCGGATCGCACGACAAGCCTCGCGGATGGTGAGCCAATGTTCTCATGAAGAGTGAGCCTCGAGGCTTTTAAATGAGATTCTAAAAATTCTGTCGTTGATCTTCAGTTGTTCTATGTGTGGGAAAGGGAGGGAATGTGGGTTGTATGGGTCATTTTAATCTGTCAAGCACTTTGTGTTGCTCGCTCTGGCATGAAAGGTGCTATATAAATAAAGTTTGATTTGATTTGATTCAGGGATGCCACGAGTTCTCCAGCGAGCTGTACCAGTGTCTTCGCACCCGCGTGGCGTCGGAGCACTTCTACTTCTGGCTGAACAGCTTGAAGGAGTTCTCCCAGGCCGAGCAGTGCCTGAGTCACGTGGAGGATCGAGACTACAGCGGAGCCATGAGCGCCATCGCAGAGGCCCTGCGCTCATACCAAAAGGGCATCGCCTCCCTAACAGTCAGTTAACTACAAGGCTCCTTAAAAACATGGATCCAAGTCTTCTCAGCAACACCTTTGTTCTTATTAGTGCTGTTTTACTACACTTATTTGATTAATCTCTCCCTGCAGGCTGCCAGCACTCCTCTTAGCCCGCTTACGTTTCAGTGTGAGTTCATTAAGCTGCGTATCGACACTCTGCAAGCCCTGTCGCAGCTCATTTGCACCTGCAACAGCCTGAAAACCAGCCCCCCTCCTGCTATCGCCACCACTGTCGCGCTCACCTCAGGCAGTGAGCTGCAGAGGTGTGGCCGCATCTCCATGCAGGTACAATAATAAATATTTGGTTGCTATTTGCAGTTTTATGAATGAAAACAAACACGTATCTTGCAGCCTGTGAGAGGCTACAGGTCAAAATGTGATCTGAGTCATTCGTTCATACCATGTGGTTCACTGGTGAGCAGGATTTGTTCATCCAAGAGGAATAAATCTACCCTGATGTGGTTAATCGTGTTGTTGCACCTGTTTTTTTCCCCCCAGATGAAGGTATGCATGGATGAGTTCAGGGGTCTTGCTGCTCGCTATGCAGATTTGCACCAGTCCCTGTTCGATGCAGATTACGCCACCCTTCGCAATGTGGAGTTGTATCCTTAAATATTTATCAGTCCAGTCAAGCTGTGTGTTTATCTGCTGTGACTTTTTTCTTAACTGTCCTCCCAGACAACAACAGAGCTGTTTGCTCGTCTCTCATGTAATCGAAGCTTTAATACTGGACCCACAAGCAGCCAGGTGAGACCTGCTTATTGTACATTTTATTTGGTTCAGCCTTCAGTCACATGAGAAAACTGATGCACAGCTTAATAACTTAAAATACAGTCTCAGTTTTTATGAGAAAACACTATATTTCTGTGGGAGTTCCTGGTGTCTATACTCATCATCTGGGATGTTTTCTAAAACCCTTCTGAAGGAACACACCATCTGTTTTTATAATCTAGCTTTCAGGAGTACGGCACTCTGGGATCTGTTCAGACTGAGAGTGAATACGAACGCCGGATGATGTCGGTCTTTAACCACGTTTTAGAGGAAGTGGAAGGCCTCTCCAAGAAACACCCTCCTGTTTCACACCTGGTGAGGCTCACAGCTATCATAAGGACCTGGATTCTCAACATGTTGCTTGTTTTTAAAAAAAAGTCAGCATGTAAGAGCAAACTCCTCCATCAATTAAACGTGATCTGCTTGTTTCCCAGCACACGAGCTGTCTTTGTGATGCTGTCATAGCCCTGCTGAAGGTCCCACTCTCTTTCCAAAGATATTTCTTCCAAAAGCTCCAGTCAACCAGCATCAAGGTGACTTTTATTAAAGTCACACACTTCAAAAAATTCTGAAGCTGAAATACATCTAACTACAGTGCAGAAATTAGACATTTATATTTGACCATGGTTTTGATTTTTTTTTTCTGCTTATTCATGGTTGATTACAAAGTAAGAATAAATATCCATCTGTATTAATCTGTTTTTTCCTCATGTTTTCTATTATCTAGCTTGCACTTTCTCCATCACCACGGACACCCAGTGAGCCAATCCCAGTGCAGAACAGTCAGCAGCTGACTCTGAAGGTGGAGGGTGTGGTGCAACATGGTTCAACGCCCGGACTCTTCAGGAAGATCCAGTCAGTCTGTCTCAATGTGACTTCAGTCCTCCAGAGCAAGACGGGGCCTGACTATAAGGTTTGTGTTGTCCTGATAATCACTTAGAGCAGTGATTTCAACCTAATTGAGGAAAATATTTGACAGCTTTTACCTTCAGTCAGCTGCATTTTAATTTAAATCTCATCAGGCACAAACATGAAATAAAAATGAAAATACTCATAGTTAGATTAAAAAGACAAAATATGTAGCTATTTATTC
The DNA here is from genome assembly GCA_006937965.1 of Callopanchax toddi. NCBI lineage: Eukaryota > Metazoa > Chordata > Actinopteri > Cyprinodontiformes > Nothobranchiidae > Callopanchax > Callopanchax toddi. The sequence continues at coordinate 958,648 of SSNR01000020.1, read as the reverse complement.
TATCTAATTCAAGCACTAATCTTGAGGCCAACAACACATTAAACAACACATTATTCTTTGTCTGTTCAGATTCCATTAGATACCAGAACGAATGAGATCGAGCAGTGTGTGGAACCTCACAACGACTACTTCAGCACCCAGTTCTTGCTGAACTTCTCCGTCCTCGGCACCCATCTGGTCACTGTGGAGGCCTCTGTGGTGGACGAGAGCGGCATCGAGTGGAAAACGGGGCCAAAGACGATGGTGTCCGTCAAGTCTATGGAGGATCCTTACTCCCAGCAGCTCCGCCACCAGCTGCAGCAGGGGGGAGCTCAGCCTGCCCCGCAGAGGGGAGCTTATGCTCGGTTTTAGTGAATTTCTTCCCAGTGAGCTCGTGTTGATCAGTTTTGTCATTTAGAAACTAAACATGTACATTTATTTGTCGATGATTAAAAGACTTAAATTTTATTTTGTGCTATTCACACGGTAATGTCTGAGGTATAAAGTCTTTTTTTTTTTGTCCCACACAAATGCAATAACACAAAACACCATTAGGGGGCAGACTATTATCACTTAATGTCATGGAAGAGCTCCAAAGACCTTTTAGAAGTGTAAAGTTTATGTTGGACATATTTAATTCAGACATAAAATTATTTATTAAGATAAAAAATGTAACATATTTTAGTTTTAATATTTGCAGCCATCGATTTGAATAAAAATCCCGCATACTGTATATTGAAATGAATACAGACTTAATGATGACGTCTCAAGGTGTTGATGTAAACAGAGTAACAAACAGCCCAGTAGATACGAAATATTTGAAGTTAAAACATTCGATCACACATTTAGTTTTTCTGTGGTTGCAGCTTTTACAGACATTAAAATCATCAATGTTGGACACGGAGTCTGCGCACTTTGACACAAACTGCTGGCGTCAAAATTTCACGAGCGTCAAGCTGAGTGAATAAACAAATACAGTTCCGTTCTGGATTTTCACAATTAAATGACTATGACTCGTTTAATTTAAGTCTGCAAGTTTAGAAATAATATTTGTATTCTATTTAGGTAAATTATAGTAATTTAATATTATGTAATATTGTTAAAATAGATTAACGCTTTAATACATTTAAAATTGCATATGAATTATTATTGAACCCATACAATTTTGAAATACACATGTTGGTATGTATAGCCAAATGACTGATAATAGGTTCAAGAATATTTATTTCACAGACGTGGAACATTGAATCAGAGGCCAAAGGAACTATCTGTATATGTTTATCTAATCAGTTTACTGGACATGACTGGCTCCTTTGTTATCGTTCTTGTACTGATAGTGACTATTATCTGAAATTGCATGATATAGCTTCATTTTCTCTTTGTCCCATTTTGCTGTAAACCTCATGATGGTAAGAATGCTCCTAGAAATTAAACATTTCAGACTCTTTGAAAGACTTGTTTTCTTGTCACAACAAAACTTTTATTTATTCATTTTCTTTTTTTCTTTTGGTATTTCTTTTTTTTTCAAGTATTACACAAGTCTTTGACGTTTATAGATTTAAAAATAGCCAAACGATCGAGAGTCTAAAAAACATACTTCTCTCCCTCCTACTTTTGGGACTTTTATTTTGAAGACAGGCCAAAGTCATTTCCGCTTCTACGCCGCTTTTTTCTTTGTGGGTCTTGCCGCGGAGTGAATCGGGGATCTGGTGAAAGATAACGGATTCTACCAGCCTAGAGAAGAAAACCCGCCGTTCCTCCCGTTTGATACGCACATGTATAGGTTGTGGTGCGGTTGCCTAACGTACAGCGTTGTCCCAAGGCCCGCCTGAACAGCCATTCTGTCGGATTCTTATTTGACAGGAGCTCAGTAGCTATCTGAGCTGACGATGATGATGAGGAGGAGGATTTATCCCGGTGTCTTTCATTGAGATGGGGCCAGCGACGTTGAAGTGGAGCTGCTTACTAGCCAGCTAGGACCTGGATAGCTAAATGGGTGCAGACGCTATTTTATCGCGCAGGGCTCTCTTTACCATCATCCCTACTGTCCAGATCAGATTTAACACACTCAACATGACGCCGACTGGGAACGTTTGGTAATTTTTGGTTAGCCACACCATTTATTTCGCTTCAGCAACTAGTTTTAACCCCAGGCCGTCCTTGGATGCTTCAGTGACATTAATTGGGTGAGTAACATGAGCTATTAGACTTTTACTACTAAACTACAGGGTGGGACTACACTCTGGACGAGCCTCTGCGCTTTGCACCAGAGACACAGATATAGCGTCAGACCTAACGTTTTGTAGTGACTCTTAAAAGCACCAGACCCATAAATTCTTTGAGCTACCCGTGGTGTGTGTCTCAATATTTCACGGTAATGTTAAAACCTACAGGTTGTTATTTCTGACGTGTTTCGTTGCTTCTATTCCCGTTATGCTAACTCACCTTGCTGCTAGCTAGCATATTATGAAGTATTCGACCTAGTATGGCAGGCCGGTCTAACACAAAATCAAACAACGATCCCATATGTAATTATTTGTTAATAATAACATTATCCCCAGTCTATATTGCACTCTTGAAAGCCCAAACTGAAATTAAAGATATCTAAAATGATCTTCTTAAATATAAATACTTTATTTTAAAGTCTACACAACTATTTTTGGAAGTTTAACATATAAGAATTCTTCAAAAGTTGTTTAATAGCTACATTATATATATGGCATACATCTATAATTCAATTCTTCCTGGTCTAAAAGGGCATGTCAAAGATCCAGAAGGCCTTTCTTTCTTTTATATTTTCCTTTTTTCTTCCAACAATTACATCATTCTTTTAGGACAAGTGATATCACTTTCTTCCATTTAAGTGTATTAAGCATTCAGCTCCAGATATCCACAAATAAATTATTCCATTATAAATATTTTAAATATCTATATGAAATCCTCAAATTTCAGACATCTACAATAAAGTTTTGGTTAGTCTTAATTTTACGTTTCTGAATGGAAAAAACCTTCTTTCTGATGTGGACGAATTGAATTATGAATACCTGCTCTATAGAGCCAAGTTATTACCATATATGACAATCAACTTTCCATACAATGTCTCTGCAAATGGTCCTTTTAAGGTCCTGTCTTATAGCATGTGTTACCCAGAGCCATTACATCCTAAATTGCTTTCATTAAGATTGTCTTGAATAATAATCAGAGCATAGCGTCCTTTACATGTGTTGAATATAAATGTCATTAACTACCTTAACGTGAACCATTTAGCACTGTAACATCAAATTCAAGTCTTTTACTTCAGAACAAGTTGATAAAAATAACAGTAGCATGCAAAACAACCACCAGAACACTTTACTCAAGTTAAAATATATCAATTATCACAGTAAAATCTAGTTATTGTTTTAAAAAGTACTGTATTGGCCTTTCAGAGACTAAATTTGTGTTTATAAAGGTATTAATACTGAATTATTACAGAGAAAATAATCTTTTTTTCTGAATTAAGGAGTTTAAAATATACATATCTAAATCTGAGAGGTCATGATGATGTTCTTGTTAATTTATCTTCATACAATAACAACAAATTAACATTCCTGTTGCTAAATATGAGTCAGCGACCTTCCTTTTCATCTTTTCCTGACCTTACACTTTTTCCATTATGTTCAAGACATTTTTTTCATATGGTGCATCTTTGTACTTATTTTTATCTTTTCACTGCTCTTGTGATGTTTAATTAAAATAGTATTAATAGAAAAATATATAAAAATGCAAGGTTTTTAATTGGATACAACCTCAGATGAAAGACGGTCAACATTTTATTGTTCTCTAAAACTAATTTTCCCTTCATGACTGGCAGGTCAACCACTTAGTAGAACATAGGTTATATTTATTGAAGCATCCAGGGTAATTTCTTAGACACATAGATACTGTTGTTATTAATCTACTTGCACTTTTTTGGCTTTTTCTGATCATATATAAACATTGATTGATTGGAGGTGCTGGTGATGATGGTTTATGAGAATAAACATGTAAAGTGCAACTTCAGTTTTTCACTTTCTCCTGTATTCTTCTATAATTTGAACACAAGACTTTCCCCTGTCGGTCACACACAGCGAGGCATTAACTGCTGCTATGTGTCTTACAGGCGGTGTGTTTCAGCATGGCACAGCTGTTGGACGGTGCCGGCAAACTGGGCTGGGTTCTCCTCAGGTCCTTGCTCCGTTTCACGTTTATGTTCTTCAACAACTGTGTAGCCATCCCATCCTACTGCTTATACCTGCTGCTCCTTCAGCCACTGAGAATATGGGACAGCTCCACTTTCTGGCACATCGAAGGGGTCATGTTCAAGTGGCTGCTGGCCATGGTGTCTTCATGGGGCTGGGTTGCAGGTTACACAGGTAGGATATGTCATTCATACTTTTGTATCCTGTCTCACCTGCAGATTACGTATCTATATACTGGTTTCAGTGGTGATGGCGTAGTGAGGCGGGGCCTATGAGTCTGTTTCACTCAATAATATACGCACGTAGAAATAAGTCACTGCCATGGGAAGAACAGATGGTTGAATGTAAATGAGATGGTATTCTATTTTTTTAAAACCTATGGATGCACCGAAATGAAAATTCATGGCCAAAACCGAAAATGAGGAAACCAAGGCTGAAAACCGAAACACCAAAAGAAATGATTGTGTCAGTTATTAGAACCATAGCATTTATGGCTATGATGTGTTTTAACCTCACTAAAATCAATTACAAAACTATAAAAACAATGATGAAAGGAGGGAAAAATACTGTCTGTAACTTGGAGAAGCCCCTGTCTGATGATGTGACAGCAGCTGCGACAGGGAGTGTTTTAAAAGTGCTTCATTAAAAAAACTACACTCTGGTTCTGGTCAGACTCGGGCCCAGTCAGGGCTGGACTGGGACGGAAAAACGGCCCTGGCATTTTAGGTCGTGGCAGCCCAGCATGATCTTACAGGTGATGTTCGGTTTCTGTCCAGGGGGGCTCGGGGGCTGTAAGCCGTGTCACCTGTCACGTGCAGCTCTGTAGATCTCTGCAGCGGGAGAAGCAAATTGAAACAAGCCGCTCAGATCACAGGCTGCGATGACGGCTCGTTGGGTCCGAACTGGTCCAAAATCACCAGTTTTTGATCAATATTGTGATCACGATTATTAATCACGATCTTCATCCTGTCTGGTAACATCTGTTTTATTGCACCAGTTATAAACAATGTTGCAACATTTTTCTGTGAAAAATAAAACTTTAGAATAGATTATAAATAATGCAAAAAAAACAACTAAAAAACTCAAATAATTTTATATTTATAAATAATGCAACCCCCCCCCCCCGCCCCAAATACTCAAATTTCTGAAGCCTTCATTGCTCACTGTATTGATAGGACACATATCTTTGGCCAAATAAAATATATTGCGTCTGTTATTTCTGCGTGTCGTTGTGAAGAAGATGGATACTAGCCTAGCATACTAGACCGTCAGCACAGATATAGTCTGGTTTGCCAGTTACCTCGTCTCCAGATGCTGCAGCATTTTACATTCCAGACATGACGCTCTCATCAGTCCAACTTGCTGCCGCCGTAATGTGTGACTGGCTGCTACAGTGCTGAGTGGCTTGTGCGCGGTTTTTATTTTGGCAGCTTAAGGAAGCTTTAGCCATGTGTTCGCCCCCTGGTGGTTGGCAGACTATTGGTTGAGGCGGCGTGTGATGAAGAGGCAAGTAGAAGAGCTCACAATTTGACTGGAAATATCGTTGACGATCAGGTTCATTTAATTGTGGCCACCAAAATCTTGATCACGATTAAAATTCGATTAATTGTGCAGCCCTAATTCAGGTGAATCATTACACCATACAGGAGCTTGAATGTGATGTGGGTGATCAGCAGTCAGTTATAATCTGATGAAGTTTAGATCTAAATGTTGTAATAGATGTCAAAGTTGCAAGTTTTGTAAAGTGTTCCAGTCACATGCTGCTGCAAAGCAGATGGATTTGCAGCCAAAGACAGTAGAGGTGTTGGGGATGATTAGCTTGATATCTTCACTAGACCTAGTGTGGTATTTATTATGGGCGAGGCGAAGAAGAGAGGACAGATAGAGAGGTGTCTTGCCCTGAATTGTCTTGTAGACAAAAAGAAGCCAGTGATGGAGTCTGTGGGTGTGAAGGAGGGCCAGCCCACCAGTTTATAGAGATCATAGTGGTGAGTGTGAAAGAGAGCATTAGTGACGAAATGAATAGCTGAGTGATGAAGAATGTCCAGTTTTTTAAGGGCAGAGCATGAAGCCATTTTGTAGATGATGTCACCGTTATTCAGAATTGGGAGTATTGTCATTTTAACAAGGATGTGTTTGGCAGTGTGAGTAAAGGAAGCTTTGTTATGAAAAAGAAAAGCTAGTCTAGCTTTTTAACTTTTGTTTGCAGATTGTTGATCTGAGTGGCGCAGCAGATCTTTGGGGGATTGGATGTTTGCTTTTTCCTATCAAAGAGAATGCATTTGGTCTTCTTGGCATTAAGGCAGAGATGGAGGTTGTAGAAGGATTGCTCATTAGATGTGTGGCTGAGCTGAAGAGTAGATGCTGCAGAATTGGTAGAAGGACCAGCTGAGTACAGGATGGTGTAATCAACATACATATGGATCTGAGAATTACCAGCAGTTTTAGCAACACCATTAATGTAGACAGAGAATAAAGTTGGGCCCAAGATGGGGCCCTGAGGCACACCTCTAGAACAGTAAGTGGTTCTGACAAGATGTTTTCAGTCCTCAGCTGTTGGACATGGTTGGTGAGATAGTTGCCAAACCAATCACAACATGGGAAACAGGCCAGTGCTAGAAAGTCTGTGTAACAGGATACTATGGTCTACTGAGTCTAATAACTTTAACTGTAATTAGTTATTTGATGTTTAAAGAAACACAATGATTATGTGCAAGTGAGTAAGTGGGACTTTCAACCCCATAGCTTGAGTTCTCAACCTTTTGCTCCAAACTGCAGCATAGCAGTTCCTATAAACATCCTCTACTCTTGTAAAAACTCTAGAAATGGTCTTACTGCTGGGTGTAGTGTGTGTTTATGTCCGCACTGCAGTGTCTAATTAGCTCGTTACACATGTGTTTGCTTAACCCCACAGTTATCAACATAATCTTAACAATGTTGGACTTTAAAACACCGTGATCAACATTTTCACCAATTTGGACAAGAAAAAAACATCATTTATTTTGTTCTTGTTTAAAATTTTAAAAAACATTTTTTTTGATGAATGCAGCTCAGATACAGGAAAGGTGTTGAGTAACAACTGTACAGTGACAGAACAACAAACACACTCACCCGACACATGATCAGACAGCACACTATGGAGCTTGTTGGTTCCTCTCAGCCGTCTGGTTGAATATCTTGACGTGACACCGGTCAGAGGGGTGTTTGGTTGCACAGAGCTGAGAGCAAAATGCTTACAGATCGCTAAGTGGTGAACACGTGGAGCAACAAGGCTCAGCGATTAATAATTCAATGCTTTCAGCGTATAGAAAACTAGTTTTGTGTTGATTCACTAGAGTTTTAAGCAATAAACTACGGTATTTAGTCATTTATGATTGGTAATAAAAGTTTAATTTGGACTTTTTTACATTGTGTGTTTGCAAATTTCTTTATACTTACATTACTGGTATTAACATTTTTAGGTTAAGATGCCTTTTAGTATCAGTAACTCGGATTCAAAGAGCCAAGATTTCATACCCTAAAGGAAGAAAACACAGCAACTTAAGGAGTGAAATTAATCTGTCCATTTATAATGAGACTGGTAGAAGGTTAGCAACAACGTATTAGCTGTTTGCTATCATGGTCAAGTCAAAAGGCCAAAAATAATTGTGTAAAGTCACCACTAAGCACAGCTGAGCAGTAGATTAGAACAGGATTTATTTTTATAAGGTGTTGTCCTTCCAGACATACAGTACACTGAACTATAGCATCCAAATAAATAAAAAAAAACAATCAGTTTGTTTGTTCATTGACCAAAAAGTGTAAATGTAGCCAGATGAGGGATAATAGTGTGCTGAGCTGTATTTTACAGTGCTAAACAAAAACTCTTCAATGTTTTGTTTAGTTTTTAGATTCAAATGAATTCCTGGAGGGAAAAGTGTAAACATTCATTAAAAATAAGCCACAGTCTAGAATAAAACCAGTAATTGTTTTTAGGTATGTGAATTTTTAAAGATGTTTATAAGTATATGAGATAAGCTCACATTAGTTTACTGCAGAAACAAAGCAGACGCTGAGCTGTTGGCTGGTTTTGTTTCTCAGCTTTGACACGTGCTTTGTTGACTGCTTTTAGATGCATAAGAAGTCAGGGTGGGAAAAGGGCCTTCTGAGAAGTCAGTCAGTAAATACTTGGAGGTAATGTTTTTGTTGACAGGTTTGTTTGCAGCTTTGTGACCAGGGTGCAGTGACTTCATATAAAGTCCAGGTTTTACTCAAGGTCATTGGTTTTACTGTGATGCCTGCTGTTTTTATTCTTATGCTTTGTTTCAAATAAAACGTGGACCTTATGTCTGTTTTTTTGGGACATTTTGTTGCATGTATTTTAGGGACATATAGTGCATGTAGCAGAAAATGACTAGTTGTTACTGTACTTTTCCTTTTGAGACATTTTCCCCAAACATTAAAGCACCAATCTCAGGTTTTAGGGTGAATGTGAGTAATCTTTGTGCAGTTTAGCTTTAAAATACTTATTTTTAAAGTGACTGACAGTTTTACAGATTACATCATAATCAAGTAATCCACGTTTTAAGGAAAACGTTTTGTTCTGCTTTCTTAGGACTCTTTAAATTAGATTATAATCAACTAATCATACAGCTGTAGAGATGGATAAAACTAATGCTGTGTTGCCTTGGTGTTTTATTTATGACATGCATTATGCAAATCAAGAAATGGTAGATGTGTGTCAGGGAATACTCACAACCTGATATACGCTGCAGTCAGAAAGCTGAGCTTTAGTTAACGATCATTCGTCGAGGATGTTGCGTCACCTTTGCTGGAGAAGCAGAATAGATCCCAGATCATTTAATCATTCAGCTCTGAACAAAGCTGTAAACTGTGGACTTTGTCACAGATGCTTTCAGTCAATCATTAAGTGAAGGTTCACTCTGGTGGGTGGTGAATGCCCTCAAAGTATCTGGTGTTCATCATCAAACGGTTCTTGAACTTTAAGTTCAAACTCAGCTTAGAGTTGCATCTAATTAAACAGAAAGAAGGAGGAGTTTTTACAGGAAACCAGAAACTCTGTTTATTTTATTTGTTAGGTGCTGCTTATCTGGAAATGTCCCCCCAGTCATTCTGCATACCTTCTATAAGTAATCACACACACAGCAGATGGATCGCTGATGTTTTTATTTTTTAATGTTGACCATTACAAATTGAAGGGTCTCTCTGACCTTTATTCTCTTGTGGACATGGAATAATGCCAGCTGTGGAGTGCAGCTCAGCCCTCAGTGAAGTGAGTGTGATGCAAAATTTAAGTCATTCATTCATGACTAATACAACTGAGCCTTATCCGTTTGAAGATCCTGGTTTTGCTGAAGAGGAGGCTAACCCGAGCCGCGCTAACATTACGTCACCACCTCTACCGGCTCCACAGTGGATCATAAACCCCTTCTTAAGCCCACAGCGTGGTTTATTTTATTATGTAAGCTAATGGCATTGTGATGTTGCTTAGCAGATACTCATGTGATTATTAAGGCTCTATTTAATGAGCAGAAAGCTAGGCTGCTGTAATACTTAGACCCTCATTTATGAATCAAAAAAACTCTCTTTTAATGTTTAACTCATTTGGACGTGAATATGAGGCACACACTGGTTTTGATAATGTTCTGTTTGTGTCAGCAGAAACACAACATGTGTTTTCACTGCATGAAAGAATAACTGATACAATATATTATCTAATTTTGTGTGATGAATATTTAGAAGCTGTAATGCTGAGAACGATGACACAGGTAAACTCTAATGAACCGTTATGCGTGAAGTAGCTCAGCCTGACCCCCTGTCCTGAATCGATGTCACAGACATTTCCTCCATATTCGGTTTTTGGTGAGACTGTCACACAATCACAGACAGGTGCTCTAAAGCCAGCAGGGTAATGTTTTTAGACCATGTTGCATGAGTGGGTGGTCTGTCAGACTTGTGAAGGAAGATCAAAGCTTGCATGAACACTTGTTCTCCAGTTATGAGCTGCATGTTTGATTTGATCACAGTGGAAGAAGTGTTTACACAAAAGGCACTGTGACTTGGATACTTATATATGTGCGTATGTGAAACTATGATCTGGATTCCAGCCAGGCTCATCTTCAACTTCTTCTCATTCCTGTAAACTCCTTTACTCCCTGATTCTAAAACATGTACCATTTTGTTTGTTGATCTTTTTTATTGACTGATGATTTTGGCTGCACAATGGAACAATAGGTAGCACTGTTACCTCGCAGCAAGAAGGTCACAAGTGCCTTATCTGCGTGGAGTGCATGTTCTCAACATCTCCCCAGCTTCCTCCCACAGACCAAAAACATGCATGCTGGGTTAATGGGGGACTCTAAATTATCCCGAGGTGTGAATGGTTGTATGTTTCATGTGTCCCTGTGATGGACTGTTGACCTGTTCGAGAAGTTCAGCTTTACGGCACAAGACTGATCATATTTCAGATTACCCAGCAGCAGTGGGAACTGTGTCAGTGAGATAAAATGAGTGGATCAGCTCACTTTGAAGCTTTAACGGACTGTGCTTAAAGCCTGCGTACACCCACTAGATGTTACCAGTTACTTGGCTGATTGGACTAAGTCAGTGGACTGCGTGGGCGTCTTCACATCTTCTTTAATTGACATTTCTCTGACAGTTCTGCATTATGTTGTGTGCAGCAGTTAGGTGAGGCTGTTTAGAATATTCAGCGTTTTATGTTCTGTCCTGTTTGACCTGAACATCACTCTCTAAGTGATAAAAACCCTTTTGCAAATCGTGGAACTTAAAATATTACAACAGGTGATGTTATGCAGATGCTGTGTGCACTTTTCAAAGCTTTTTTTTTTTTTTTTACAGATGTCTTGTCAACAAATTTTGATAAATGTTTGAAGTCATGGAAGCTTAGTGTGGGTTGAGACTGACTGTAAGCTGTCTTATAGCACAAATGAAGGAGTGAACCACTTTAGAATAATGGCTCCGGAGCTTGTGTTCAGTTGAGAGGGTGATGGCATAAATGGGAATTAACATCTTTTTTTGTTCTGAGGTCCTGGTGAGTGGAGGCTTAACTTTAATTCTCTGGTCTTCAGAAAGACTGTGGGGCATTTATGAGGATGAGCAGAGCATTATGTGGTAAATCTGTATTTCACTGTTGTTGTCATGTAATTGATACAAATAACGCTGACAGCAAACGGATGAAGTAAAGAAACTGAAAGCTGTGTGAAACATCCTCAGTCTATTGATCTAAAACTGACTTTAAATGTGGTTGTAACATATTCATACCAAAGGATTTGAATTCAGTCCACAATCAAATGGAAAACCTCCTCCACTCTCTTTGGACATGCAGACCTAGATGTAAAGTTTTTGTCCTGGGAGTGTCTGCCCTTTCTCTCTTTCTGTCAGCTGCTTGATTTTTGGAGATAATTGGTCGTACCATGAAGGAGTATTTTCATGAGACTTAAAAAAAAAGGAGCAGCAGTGTCTGCTGCTTTGCTCTCCTCCTAACAGGAGTTCTGCACTTTAACTTCAGTGTGGATACTTTTGGAAAACCCAGTTTTTAAAATACCACTTCTACCTGTTTACAAGGACTTATAGGAGACATTGTTGCTGCTGGGCATGTTGTTTTTCTCCTGAGAAAAAAAAACATTAGCTTTGGTATTTATAGACTTCGTACATGCTCTCATGAATATACCCAGACCTATAATGATCTGTATTCATTTGTCATTGTTATTTGAAACCACATTTGCAAGAATCATAAGTATTTTAGCAAAGATTAGGCACCGATTATAATATTTTCTAGAGTTTCCTGCCGATAGAATATTCAGAAGGGTTTTTGTACTGACGTATAGTTTTATTCTACTGCTGTTTCTGTTTTGTTGTTGCACTTTTTTACTTTTCATTTTGATAATTGGAGTTTTTGCTTGTGAGATTAATTACTCTGTCGTCGTGTGTTTATACTCATTTGCTATAAGGAATGCTGAACTGGAACCAGTTCCAGATTAGTCAGTGCCAACATATCAATTTGTCCAGGGACGTTATCTGAATTGATGTAATGTAAATTCATTCTGATAGCCCACTTAGGAAGTGCATCCTGCCTGTCTCCGATGATAATGTCTGACTTATGATTATGTTTACGTTCTGTGCTCCGCAGGGCCAGACTTTCTGAATTGTGGGTTATTGCCACCAAATGTTATCCAACTGCAACTAAAGGTGTCACAGTGTGCCAGAAAGTAACCTAGCTAAAAACCATGGGAATGGATCACACGAGGACCTATTTTATTTCACTTCCATCCATTAGAGTTGGTGCTAATAATAATAATTAGTTGAATTTGAGGTTCAGTCTATAAGAAACAATGCTTATAAGCAGGTGTGTTCACAGCTAAAGCTGCAGCAGAAGAAAAGCTGACAGTTGTGAAGTTTTCAGACAATTTTGTCATTTTATCTGAACTGATAATAGTAAAGTATCTCTGATGTTATGCAAAGTGTCCACAATAGGATACACTTCTGTTGTTAGCTCACTGTGTTTGTGTTCTAACATAATAAAGACTCAGTTACAGGAAACACAGAAACATTTGGCAGGAAAAATTGTTTTATTGCTGTTTAATCTTTTTATATTTGTTCTTTATTCTACAAAGAAACACTTGTTGAGATTAAAAGTCTATTTTGCAAAAGGGTCAGGCCAAGGCAGTAGCTAAAAATACTTATTTAATTACAATAAAAACGAAAGGTTTCATGTCATTATTTATGGTGAGGTTTTCAGTGACTGACAAGGTTTTTAATAAGTTAAATACTCATGGGTACGAGAACTTAGACTGTATTTAAGAAAAGTCTCCAGATTTTAGAATAACGTTTAAAAGGCTAATCACCTTGCAACCTACAAATTTACCGTAGTTGTTTATTTCTTTATTCATAAATATATCCCCAAACAAATCCTTTTTGGTTTTTAGTCTCACTCAGTTTAAAAATGTCCTGAACTTATTGTTTCACTTTCCACGTTGAGGTAACTTTGGAAACTACTTGTCTTTATCTTATTGTGATACTAATGACTATTTAGTCTAGACACTATGCTTTTTGTAGCTGCAGCGACTAGTGGTGGTGCTGTAGGTTACTAAAAGCAGCTTGATGTCCAAATGATGGTTTTCAGTTTTTACTGGCTGGAAGTAATTTACAACCAAATTGATTAAATTACCAATAAAATCTGACTTATCAATGAAACATGTGACTTTCTTCCTTTTTTGGACACATTCAAGTGGAAGATGAGACAATGTCAAGTTGAGCTGCCAATTCTCACTCGTCTAGAGGAGATGGGCGGCAAGGTCAAAGGTACACCTTTTAGCTGACCACGGATACTGGATTAGACACTGTGCCTGCAGCGTTGCTGTCATCCTGCTGCACTAACTGTGTCATTTCTCAAAGACAATTTCCCTAATGTATTCTATCTGACAGATGACCTATCTTTGTGATATCATTTATGCTCCTGTCCTGCAGCAGCGGGGAACGGCGTATACAGAGGCGCGTTACATATGAAATGACATTGCCTTCAGGGTACGTACACCCCACATACACCCCTGTCCGGGTGTCACAGATGTGTCACTTTTTTCAAAGTACGCTCTCGATTCTTGTACCCATGAGTATTTAACTTATTCATCAGGGGAATGGAGGTGAAACAGAGGCCCAAATTGAACATGTGAAGAACTTCTCTCCCTCTTTTTTTTGGTCATTTTGAGTGAAAACAATTTAAGGTTAAGGTTGCTCTAGAGATGTTACATTGGGCATGTTTTGCAAGTACAGAAGGCATTATTATTGATAATTGTTACAGCATATTTAATTCCTAAACATTAATTGGATTTTGTTATTATAGTTCCCCAGATACCTCGTCTCGCCTCACCTTCCTTTGCTTATCCAGGTCCAGGTCACCAGGACTGCATCCCAAGTAGGGAATCCCAGACTGTACTCTCCCCAGCCAGCTCCTCCAGTGGGACCCCCAGGCGTTCCCAGGTCAGCCTAGAGATGTAATTCCTCCAGCTTGTCCTGGGTCGACCCGGGGGCCTCCTGTTGGCAGGACATGCCCGAAACACTTCCCCAGGGAGGCATCCAGACCAGCTGCCCGAACCGCCTCAGCCGGCTCCTCTCGATTTTGAGGAACAGCAGCTCTACTCTGAGTCCCTCAGATGTCGGAGCTCCTCACCCTATCTCTAAGGCTGAATCCAGCCATCCTGCAGTGAAAACTCATTTGGGATATTTGCACTTGCAATCCCATTCCTTTGGTCGAAGCTCATGAACATAGGTGAGGACTGGAAGTAGATCCCAGCCTGAACCGGTAATGGGCTCATCTGTGGACCTGCAGGAGAAACATGAAGGGTCTGGTTCATTTTGGATTGGGTTGCAGACCCCAAAATACCATGAAAACATAAATGTTTTAATCAGGTCTTGACTTTTATGGCACTCCATTTGTTTTATGGGTTTTTGTTTTTACTTATTTATTTGCAACCGTGGCTCAGGGAAAGAAAAGTTGTCTACCATTTGAGAGAACAGGGTTCAATCCCAGACCCAAACTACATGGTGAAGCATCTTTGGGCAAGATACTGAACCCCCAATTACTTCCTGGGACCTGTTTAACTAGTTGCCCTCTGCTCCTCAGGGATGGGTCAAATGCAGAGAACATTCCACTATGTAGTACTGTGGTGTATATATATATATATGCATGTACCCATAAATCACTTTCCCTTCCCTTATGTCACACAATATTACTGGAAGGCTGTTTTGACTTCATGTTAGACCACAGTCAAAAATTTTCAGACTAATCCTGCTTTGCTCAGCCCACCTCATGACTGAGACATATCAACCAGATGACCTTAAAATGCTTCATATATGATTCCAACAAGAATAAGTGATATCTTCCTAGACAGCAGTAAGGTTTTAATCTGACACTCAGCTACATTTCAGGATCTGCTGTGCTGATAGTTCTCATTACAGGTGAACTTTATTCAGAAACCTGACATTTCTCATCATCATCATCCTCTCCCATGGCAGTATGACATGCTGTATACCAGGGAACACTTCTACCAAGTTAAAAACCTACAGACAACATCCAGTGAAAGATATGTCCAGGAATGTGGGGCGTGCAGCTCGGGTCTTTTTGACATCTTGTCATGCAACAAATATTTCCGTCCCGTATTTTGTAACTTGTGCGTTTCGTAACATTTCTAGTGAATCTTTGTCTTCCAGCAGGCCTTGCGTTTACTCCCCCTCAGAGAGAGGACCTTCTCACTTTGCAAATTAAAGCCTCACTGATGCAGCATTTGCATTAAACAGAAGTGAAACTGGTCTGACCTGCACTAAAACTCAGGTATCATCATCAACAACCACAGACTAGCTGAATCTTATCACCTCCTTGCTTCTCTGTTGATATGCAAAGCTGTTTTAATTTACAAAAAAGTCATGTGAAGGTCCCCTGCAGAGTTGTTGTGGCTCCCCCTTCATCTCGCATAAGCTGCGTTTTCATCATTAGCTACGGCTCCCGTGTGTATCCAGTCGACAATGGTGAATGAGTAGTGAAGTAAAATAGATGCCTGACGGTGTAAATCAAGACGAGAGAGCAGTGGGGATCCTCTCTCGTTAGCGATGACTGACAGGGATTTGTCAGAATAAAAGGCACTCAGGATGAATTGAGGACACATTCAGACCACATGTAGAGGTGATCAGGGACACATTTATCTATATTTGTATGCAGACTGAACTGAAATGTGTCCTGGGCCCACCCACTGACCTGATGTCACTCTAAACAGACGAAGATTTTGTTTTCAGAAAGGGAAAAAGCACAGATACATTTAGACATGGCTGCCAGCTCATATGATCAGACGGTCAAATAGACATGCCACAGTTATGTGATCAGAATTATTCAAGATATTGTTTAAATCTGTCCAATTATAATCATTTTCATTCACTTGTATCAAAATTATCATAAGTTCTTAGTGTTTTAACCATTTATTAAGAGTATAGTAATAATATGCTTCTTAAAAAGGCTTAGTTTTTCATTAAAGGTCCCATATTATGCACTTTCTAATCACTCTAAATAATTTATTTTACATCTTAATAACATGTAAAAGCTCTGCATTGGTCCAATTAGGCCTTACTTTAAGTACAGCTGTTGTTCTTCCACCGCCTCGTGCAAACTCCTAAAGCAAAGCTTTCCTTTCAAATAGGTGGGAGTCGAGCTTCTTTAAGCCCCGCCCATCTCTATTCTCTGCGTGCATTCGTGAGACATCAGTGGGTCTTCAGGGGCTCAAATGAAGGAAGTAAAAAGAGACTTTAGTGCTCGTTGATGCAACATCTACAAAGCAACTGCCGTGCTTTGCTTGTAGCTTCACCATGACTGTTTGCTAACGTTTGTGAGGATGCATACTCCCGTGGTTTTTAAAGGGCGGATGGGCTCAGGTAGCCAAAGGTGCTTGTGATTGGCTCTGTCCTCTAAAGAGGAATGGTCTTTTCCCTTCTTGACGTCAGCAGGGGAAAGATTTTGAAACCATGTGTTTTAGCATTAGCTCAAAACACATTTCCCTAAAATGAGAATAAGGAAAACTGTGAAAATATTTTAACACTTTTGGGTATCCGTCAGAGTTTTGCATAATATGGGACCTTTAAGGAATGTTGTTTATCATTTTACATTAAGAAATGATTGAATTATACCAGTTTTGGTCAAGTCCAAAAATAATTATATACACGGCGATCAACTAGGACTAGGAGGATAGGTTGGGTATGACTCTCATACCACCACTTCAAATTTGAGCTTAATATCTGTAAAACTGACAGAAGTGTAGCCATTTTGGGGGGTTTCTAATGTTGTGTATAGCTGTGGCATCCATCTTGAATCGGATTGACTCCAAATGTTAATAAATGCACATTCAATGATTAGTTTCTTAGAGTTTAATTAAAATCCATCCAGTGGTTCATGGGATAAGTTGCTCACAGTCAAACAGGGTTGACTCCAACAGTTAATGCCATTGTTTATGTAAAGTTCTCATATAGTGTGATAGGGAGGACCCTTTAACAACACAAAATTTGAGCTCAATGTCTGTAAATTGGTGTTTTATTTATTTTCATGCTGGCTATAATTGGTTAAACTGAGCTATACCTGTCTTTTAGTGAAATACCATTAATAATTATATCTTCAGTGGTCAGTTTTTGTTAAAAAACCCTGAACAAGAAACATTTTTTTAGTGTATTTGCAATAAATAGCAGGTATTGTTTATAAGGCTCGGCTTAGGCAATTACAAAGTAATTAGTTGGTTTAATATTGTGGTTTGAAATGGAGAAAAACAATGAAATCTTTAGAATATTTTTTTGACAATCCCATTTCAACTCGGCAGAACATCGCCTCCCAGTGGAGAGTGTGCACACGATCGTTACAACGCTGTGTGGGTGAAATGAATACAAACAAGCAGCGATGTTTCTCTTCCATCATGCTTGCATAGGTTTGAGATGCTGTGAAACAGAAACTGGTGGTCATCAAATTTAAACACACATGATAAAGCAGCCAGCTGGACTGAATTGAGTAGGTGGCTGCTCTGCTGGCAGAAACCCCTTCGTCTCAGTATGCAGGCTTTTGTTTTGTTGGTCACATTAAGCCATTTCCTGCAGTGGATTCACAAGCATCTTTTGATTGTTTATTTCCTGAGGTTTCCAGCTGCATATGTATTAAATTTGTCAATTCAATGGGTGTCAATGCTTACAGCTGTATTTTGTAGACTCCACATCTTTGAGGTTCGATCACCGTTTGGTGTCTATATTCTTATTTCAGCTCCTGTTATGAACCCAGGTTGTCTCTTGCATTTGAATGAAGTTGGTTGTAGAGTAATAAAACAAGAAATAAGTCATTTCTGCATGACGTTTTATTAGCTCATGATCAAAATTGCTCTGTGGGTAGATATGACCTCGATGTACCTGTGTGCAATGTACCTTGCTTGATCTGCCTGTACTTGGCCCAGAGAACTGCAGTTTGCAGCTATGTTTGCTTGTGCGTGCGTGCGTGTGTTATTTTTATCAATTTGACTGTGAACACACTGGCTCTGCTCTCTGATGTACTTGGATGGCTTCACTAAAGAGGGGAGCATTATTTATGGACATGCTAATAAGTTTCATCTAATGTTGCAGGATTCAAACATAATGCGCTGTTTATTCTATGGTTAGCCAGGGATCTCCCGTACAGACAATCAGCTGATCATGTGTGTAAATTCTGAGCATTCAGTTATTTTTTTCAATTGCTCTTTTTTTAACCTTTATTTGTACCAAACAACCAGACCAGAAAGTGAAACCCTCTTCTCAGTGGTTATGGATGAAAGTGATCACGGTTCCTCCTTCCCCATTTTAAACCACAGTCTCAAATATTTTCTTTTTCATTCAACATGAATTAACTTGCAGTCATTAATGATTCAGGACACCAAAGAGCATAAAATCACTGCTCAATCACTGTTGTTTCTGCACTATACAACCTTTAGGGTGGGACTGCAACAGATACATGTTAGAAATATTAATTTAGATCCTTTATTTAGACATTTTGTGTTCAATAAGTGCAGCTAAAGTTAGGATTCAAGGACATTTGTGAGCCTCTGCCTTGTTGTTTTTCTTAACTCCTTCATGCTGTTGAAGATGATTAAGTGCAACATTATAAACATGATCGTCCTTAATGTTGTATGAAGAGCTGCAATGATTCTTCAACATCCACAACAAAAACTAGTCAACACAAAGCTTTCATGTTGATGCATCATATACAGAACCACGAAATGCTGATTATGGGACCTTTTGCATTTTTTATACATGTTGTGTACGTGTTAAATATGCATTGGTTTCTACACATGAAAAAGGTGGAATCAGCATGCAAACATGTAAATAAACAGGTAAACACATGTCATTGACTTGCTGTTTGAGGTATTGTTTCTACCTGTTTATGTACAGCAGCAGTTTAGTCGAACTGCATCTCTCATCATTGGAGCTTCAACTATTCAAAAGACAGGCAGCTGTTTCTTTCTCTGTTACAAATGTTGGATTTTTTTTGTAGAAAAGTTGAATATAAAGAATATTAATAGTTTATATATTGTTTTATTGAATGAATTATAATTGAATAGTATTATTATGCATTGAAAATTACACTTGCTTCAATACCGTTACGCTTTATTTGGTTGATGGATAGTTCACTGGTTAGAGTTCTAATTGTACCTGTTCAAATTAAATTTGAAGCTTTGTTTTAAAATGTTTGCATTTCCAGACCCACTGGTGGGTAAATCGTGAGAACAGAGAGGTTTAGAAAACATAATTTCAAAGAGGCTGAAACTCGAGGTGCTTGTGGTGAGGTGGATGGATGGAGAAATGTTTTATTTGGTGATGAAATGTTGACGCATCACAAATACACGGAAGTGCTCCGAGATTCAGTCTCGCTGCAGCGCCGCTGTCAAACTGACAGAGAGATCCTGCAGGATCTAAGAGAAACATTAATGAAAACATTTAATTTTATCCAAAGGGGAAGAAACGTCATGTTGTTCATCCTATCAAACAAATAGTCAACCTGTTGGATAATTCACTGGTTGAAAGGAACCTGAGAATGGTCAGAAGCTGCAGAGGTGCCGGTGACACTGGGTTTTGCTGGTTCCGATGGTTCTGTTGATCTAAAACTGGGTCCAGTTCAGCACATAGATCCATAGGATGCTCTGAGAGTCTAAATCCACTGATCAGCCAGTCATCATCTAAAAATCTCTCAGAACTCTCCCCATCCGGAGTCTGCCATATACTGGCTGAGCTGCGCAGCGCATGCATTACGCACAAGTGTCACTGCAGGATTCATAAGTCTGAGTAATCACAATTAATTCACCAATAAGTGCAGTTGTTATATAATCTGAAGACGTCTGTATAAACATAATGTGATATTATTCTAAAATGTGACATAGTTTTGTTTGGATTTTAATTTTTATTCTGTTCAGAGATGGGATGGGTGACTGTTGTGTGTGTGTGTGTGTGTGTGTGTGTGTGTGTGTGTGTGTGTGTGTGTGTGTGTGTGTGTGTGTGTGTGTGTGTGTGTGTGTGTGTGTGTGTGTCTACAAGTCTTAAATTCACCACTTTTCCATCTCACCAGCTGTGCTGCCAGGTTTCTCGTCTCCAAAATGTGCTTAAGGTCTACAGTTTGCAAAAAGTTATGCACATTTTTCCGTAACATTTTCTTTTATAAACCCCAAAGTTTGCTTAAAAAGTGACTAACCAAAGGCATTAAAGCATCACAATGCTTAAATTATGCGTAAGTTTTAAATTTATGTTTCACAGGTCATTCATTGAGTTTGCTGTAGATTGCCTCTGCAGGAAGTAGAGATGGATTGAAATAATAATCACTTGTTACTTATAATCAGAACTTTATTTTTTCACACTATTTTTAGAAAAATACATTTTACAACCTTTGAATTTCACCCACAAGTAGAAAATAAATCCCAGCTAATTTGACAGTTTTTACTTTTCATAAAATCTGCTGCAGATTCAAGTATTTCAGGCTACAAGGTTAAAACACCTGATAAATGCATTTATATTTGACTTTTGCATTGGTCCTTTGTCTGAACTGGTAAGAATAATGTTGCATCATTTATGCAAAGCTGAGCGATGCACTCGGGTTTGGACAGTGTTTGTCTGAATGGGATTTATGATCCAGTTATGCAGATCAGCAGATCTCTGGAGGGGTGGTTTGTAGTCTGAGTGACGGTGTGTTTTAGTAACATGAAACAAGGTCGGGTATTGTTAGTTTAAGGTGTTATAACTGCTAACAGAGACAGAGTGTGTGTACTTAAGACAGCTTCAGCCACTCTGATGAAATGAAACACACCCATGAATGTTAACTAAACTCATTATCTTAGTTAAACTGTTTGTCTTTGGTCATGCTGTGTGTTCAGCTTTTAGTTTGATGCCTTTAAACCTTTCCCTATCAGGGATCCTGGATGTTTGGAGGGTTTTTTTTGTTGAGAGTTGATGTTTTCAGAAGGATTTCAAACCATAAGATTTTCAGATTATTCCCTCAGAACTCTTACATAAAAACATCTGGAGTGCGGTTGTGTTGTCATTGTGTATTTTAGATAATCCTGATGTAAATGCACATTGTTGCATGTGTAAAAAGCACGCTTTGCATCCTTAATTGTGTTTTCTTTACCACCATGCATATATGTGGGTTTATGTGTTGCTCACCTGAGAAAGACTTGACATTAGGTTGGACTGTGGGAAGAAGACAAGCCAGAGTGGGCAGTGTGACGCTTTGGGCAATGTTCTGCTGCAAAACGATGGGGCCTGTCATTCATTTGGATATCTTTTTAACACCTCCCACCTACCTAAACATTGTTGCTGACCAAGTGAACAGTATTTGCTGGTAGCAGTGGCCACTTTGATACCATGCTGCAAAAATGATTCAGCAAGGTTCCAAACTGTTGTTGAATATACAAAACATTTTGACAAAATTAAAAATTGATTTTTTTTGGGTAAAACTATTTGTGAATAATGATATTTGGTGATTAATCAGAACGTGCGTCTCTTGTTTTGCCTCGCAGTCACCGAATGGGGGGATGACGTGCGACCCTTCTCTGAAGAAGAAGCCATGGTCATCGTCAATCACCAGTCCACAGGAGACGTTTGCACTCTCATGATGTGCCTGCAAGACAAGGGCACGGTAAGTAATGTAAAAGTGTCAAGGCTGCGCAGGTGACATCAGTAAAGCAGCTCAGAAGTCGCTTTGTGTTGCTTGTAAAAAGCAGCTGTCAAAAGCTTGTTCAGGCACTTTTTCACTTCGCTTTTGTGTTTGATTATTATCCGACCGCAACATAATTTAAAAAAATCTCTTGAACCAGTAATATGTCATGACTTGTTTAAATATATGTGAGTAAAGATAATAAATAGGAAATGAGGTCATGAGTTTACCTGAATGAAACCACCAGTTGTTCAGTTTGAACCTACCAGCCGATCGACCAGCCAAAGTTAGACAAGTTTAAAAGAGAAGTACTTAAAGTAAACACCCCGTTTTAAATAGAGAAACACACATTTGTTTTTTTCTCAACTGTAAACTGGAATTTCAGCAATCAGTTTGTTTAATCAAATCTACTAAAACAAACTGTTGAATATTATCTTCACCTTGTTCTTTGTCACCATGTCACTGACAGACTTTAATTTGCTTTAGTGTGAGGATCCCCTTGTTTAGAGGTTCAAAAGTACTAATTATGAAGAAAATGTTATTAAAGACAAAAATTAGCATTCTAAAAGAATGATAACACAAATATTGACTGTCTTTTAGAGGTGGGCATTAGTGTTTTTGTCTATAATGAGTGTGTATGACTTTGTCAGTAGCTTTTGAAAAATATCCCATAAACCACTAAACAGATTTTGATGAAATTCTCAGAAAGTCTTCATTAGATGAGCGTCTTCTTCAGTTAACTTTTGGAGTTCAACACAGCTAATTGAAAATGTTTACAACGCAGTCTGTTTTTCTTTTCATATATTGAGCTAGAATTTGTTGTGGTAGTAGCTGAGAGTCATTCACAACACATACTCCAACCTCTAACAGATTTTTGCATATTGCATGAGATCACATGCAACATTATTTTTGGAGATTTGCCCAAAACAGCTACGACTCTGTCATTTCTCAACATTGGATGATCTCACTTTAAAACTGCAGGATTCAAGGCAGCAGTTTGATATGAAAGTAAAAGTCTGATGAATGGTCAGTTAAAACCAATCTTTTTACCAAACCCAGTGACCCTGTTCTCCGTTTCTCTCGTAGTTTAAGGGAAACTGCGTTTGTTTTGTCGACTTCCTCCAGGTTTTGCTTCCTGTTGGCCCTGCGATGCCCTTTATAACTTCATTACTACCTTGCATGACCTTGCCAACACTACATTTGTGCTGGCCATGCTTTGCAGCTTGTTTGCTCTAAAACATTAAATGAAGATGTTCCTCATAAAGGCACATTTCTCAATGGATTTCTTTACATTTGTTGTGTTTTTAAAATGGCTATTTGTTGCAGTTAAATAATAAAACATGAGTTTGACTTTTCAGACTATAAACATGCATGTAGATTATAAACATACCCACCCATCACCGTCCTCTGTTTAGGTCAGATCCTTGTTTCTTGGTGTTGTTTTGTGTATGGTGTACGGTATTTTGTTTTGCTGTGGCTTTGGCTGGCACAGCACTGGAGCTGCCAAGTTGTACTACACAGACATGACATGATCCTCCTCAACAACTGCATCCCTGGCCCAGTTTATCCTCTTAGCACTGAAAGGCCAGTAAGCCAAAGCTGCATCAGTGCAGTTAGGAGGATGGAACGCTCAGCGAGGGGCGGTATCAGTTTGGGATAACTCCTAATGGGAGGAACAATCAGCCAAATTACAGGTGTTCATTGTGTTTTGTCTGTCTTTTTTTTCCAGGTTGTACGGAAAATGATGTGGTTGATGGACCATGTGTTCAAATATACCAATTTTGGTTTAGTGTCCCTGATTCATGGGGACTTCTTCATCAGACAGGTAAGAGACCCGAAGCTGAGCCGTTTTAAATTTAGTACCACATTTTAATATTCAACCATCAACGTTAGCACACGTTCCTAAAGTTGTCGAATTTGCCTGAAAATCAGCAGCAACACTTGTCACTGCAGGACAAAATACTATTTTCCTCTCACTTGTCAACACCTTTCTTTTCTGGGGCTGTCTGGATTAAAAGCACAAACCTTTGGGTCATAACACACCTCATTTAACCCCAGCTGCTAGAGGCAAATCTTAACAGCGCTCTCCAAATGTGGAGCTGCAACCCATCTGCTGCTTTCAGCTGGGCAGCAGATATCTGTGTAGTGTTTCTGCAGCCGCTGTGTCCTGAGAGGGGTAGCTACAGTGGACAGTGATGTGTGTGTGTTTGTTTGGCCCTGTTGGCTCTGACCAGGCAGCTGTTGTGTGGGAGAGCCCTGACTGGAAACAGCACAGCTCCTATACTGGTCAGGGAATTCCTGGAATATGAAGCACATCTGAGGGGTTAATGTGAAGCTGTGAAGACTTCTGTATTAGTCAGACTAATTAGCACAGTCATGAAAAATATTTAGATATGCTTTAGGAGTTCTTGACATGACAAGCACATACATTAAGTCCTAAAGAACAAACACACAGAGTGTTGCTGATAAAGATTCCTATATCAATTTAATTTCTTATTGAAAAACAATACAAATGTGCACATGGCTTTTAAAAATGACAAACTTTTAAAAAATGTAAATGATGATGCAGGCAGGGGAAAAACATCTGTAGCAGGATGTAAGAAGTCGTTGAACCAAGGATCCTTCTTCCTGGATGAGCATAATAAAAGATACAAGATGCATTTAAACTAGATTTATATCAAAGATCTAAGAGAATATAAGCAGCATTTCAGTTTTTCTGGATAAATTCAAGCAGCACATTCAGCTCTTTGGTCCCTCTGCAGTGTATTTTTGTAAAAATAACATTAAATTATATTTGTTCTCATTTCCATTCTATGAATGCTAGTTTTAGCTGTTTTCATGTCCAATTTATGTTAATATGAGTTTGAAATTCCAAAGGATTTGTCAATTTTCTCAAATAGTTTGCTTCTGTTCATCACTTTATTGATCCAACGTCTAGCCAGATATTGATCTTTTTCTTAAATCCTCCA
Source organism: Callopanchax toddi (assembly GCA_006937965.1). Classification (NCBI taxonomy): domain Eukaryota; kingdom Metazoa; phylum Chordata; class Actinopteri; order Cyprinodontiformes; family Nothobranchiidae; genus Callopanchax; species Callopanchax toddi. The sequence continues at coordinate 933,776 of SSNR01000020.1, read as the reverse complement.
CAAAAAAAATGCAAGTTTTTTAGATGTATTTAGACAAAATTCTGAGGGGAATTAAAGCTTGCACACATATGACAGATTTATGAGATACACTGAAATACAAAGATTACGGCAAGTTATTCTGTTAACAATTAGAACTAGAAATAAAAGCTTAAAAATTTGTTTAATAAATGATGGTTTCTGTTTTTATTAGTTAAAAACCAGGATAACCCAGGCTGCAGATTGGTGTTTTATTATTTTTAAGTGGAATATTTATAATTTTTTTCACAATTTATGTATAGTTAAGTGTTAACATTTTTATCAAAAAGTTATAAACAAGATTTATTAATTCCCCTTATAATAAATGGCAACGGTTTATTATAGTTTTTTTTTTGTTGTTATATTCTGGATGAAACAGGAACAACTTCTGCATAAACCTAGAAAATAATGGAATTCTGACAGAAAGGAAAACACCTCGAGGATAACATCCATCATTAATCTGAGGAAGACGACTGTTTAACACAACTAACTGAGTTCCATGTTCCTTTGTTTTAGACTCGCTTTTGTTTTCACCATCTAGCCTTTTTCACACATTTATAAATGAAAACAACAAATCTGATTTATCACCCAACCCCTACTACTGTATTGTTAATCAAAACATTTAGTTTCTGTCTGAGGTGTTAAATGTTTAGCCTGATGACCGTATTTGCTGTGTGTAAATAGGACCTGCTGGTGCCCATATGAAAACACGCTGATAAATATTTGAATTTTATATTCAGTTAAGATCTGAGTAGTGTCGTATATATAGTGTGTGTTTCGTGGAGTTGTGATGGGTTAATGTGAGACACGGGCTGATTCTGGCAGCAAAGCGTGTTCATCTGCATTTGTGTCATCAGAAAATGAATGAAAAAGCCCTTCATCTCACCTCTCACATTTTGAGCTGCAGAAACAGCATGGCAGGAGGGAATTAAATTTTTTTTTAGGTCATGGCGATGCTTCGCTGTGGAGTTTCACATCAGCCTCCTGCGCCTGCTGACAGCCAGACGGGCTGTAGTGGAACGTCTGAACAAGCTTGGTCATTTCTGCCTCCCTTCTCTCTCTCTGTCACCCCCTCTGGCGATCTTATGTGTACATTCTTGACATCCTTCCCCAGAACACTTCACACATCCACACAGCAAGCATCTGCCCCGGTCACCCGAAGCATCCGCTGTCCACTCACGGCGGGCGCACTCGTGTCCAACATTGTTGAGCACGTTTTCATGACTGTGGCTCAACTTGCTGACGAAACTTTTGGAGGATGTACAGCCACACAAAGTCTTACAGTTCTTTAAAAATACCAGCATTAGCGTCTTGTTGGATCCTAAACACACACACTCCATAGAAGGGAACTCAGTAAGTTCCCTCTAAGGAAACAATATTTACACATGGAGGGGTTTTTTGGCTAAAGGCTCTGACAAATAACGTGTATTAAATAAAATAACTGCATAGCTTCTGGCTAATATCAAAGAGATAAAACAAATGTTGATGGTGCTTTCTCCAGAGGCAACACATAAATATTTACCTCATTAAGGTTATTTGTAGTTCAGTAAATGATAAGTTTGGATATTGTGCAGCTTTATTTATGATTCATGCCATGCCACAAATCCCTTATAATAAATTACATGCACTCAACTGCTTTTATCAGCAGCACTTTACCTAATTCTAATGTAATCTAGTCATTTTAATAGTGTAGTTTTGTAGTTACTTCATTTATTACAAGTATTTTTTTTTATGTTTGATGGAATTCAGCAGTAAAATAATGTGTAAATGACATTCTGTACATCAGCTGATTTGAATGATTGACCTTTTTTGTGAGTTTATTAAAGTTATCTCATAAAGGAGCTCGTCCAGAAGGAAAACAGGCAAAATTCTAATAAAACCAGAGAATTATTATATTCTCCAGTGCAATTTTAACATTTTCTCTAAATGAAAACAAATATAAATCGTCTTCAGATGGGATAAGGAGTGTATACTTACTCTAAAAGCAGAGTTTCCAGTTCACACAGCTCTTTAATGTGCAGCAGAAACCACAGCCATTGTCTGAAGGTCATTATAGCTCTGTGGCGTGTTGAGCCCCCTTCATGCTCTGTTTCTGTGGATTTGACACATTCACAGGTGTTTTTCCTCCATTACAATTAATAATGTAATTTATACACAAAGTGTTGTAGTTCAGTATTACATACAGTTGTGTACATAAGCACACATGCTCACTTAATAACACACCGCACTAGCTTGGCTGTGCTAATACATTTACAGTGACTTTTGACTGTCTAACTAAAAATCAATGGCGCTCCTCTTCAGCCCGTTCTTAGTAATGCACTTAAAGCTTTCAAGGCCATCGTTCTTTGCGTTTATTTCTGTCTTAGCATTAATGCAATTCTGAACACTCCACACTGGTTCTATAGCCTGAATGCATGGAGCCATTGCATCTTAAAGGGAGGTTTCAACCATTTTTAGGTGTGTTTCTAGGTAAAAGTCATAAATAATTACTACAACATCATGCTGGACTCATTAGCTAACAGCTAGTCCAAACTAATTTTCATAGCCGTTAATAAAAATTTATTTTATAAACCTTGACACGTTACATGTTTGCTTGTATTTTGGGAGAAGTAGTAATTTAAAAACCTACTCATGTACATGTTGGAAATAGCTTCGTAAACAACCTCTGTTTGGAGAAATCCATCAGGACTGATAAGCTAATGGCTAGTCCAAACATAGACAAGAGTACAGTTTATTGCTGCTATCTTGGAGCGATTCTGTTCTCTAGAATTGAACGGTTCATGCAAACAATCTTAATAAACCTTTACGTTGCAGTTAATTTCACATTAAACGGTTGTTTTGGTAGAAATGTGAGGACATTCTTGCAGGGCTTGACCCCTGGAGGCACCAGAACTGATACGTTTTGCTGCTGCTTGTGATATTTTACTCTTGTAAACCTGGACCCTTTAATCAGGGTAAAGGTTGACCAGTCTTTTCATATATGAACGTAAATTTGTAAACTGTGTTTTCTGAAGTACCGGTAATACTTACGATAGAAAGTTAGAGAATCACTGCAACAGACTATTTCTGTTAAATATTTAATTTTCTCCTGTATTTATTCTGTTTTTCTTCAGGGTAAAGCTCACAGAGACAAGCAGCTGGTCTACTTGAAAGAGCATCTAGAGAAGTACTACCACAGCCGCGACAGGAAGTGGATAGTGCTCTTCCCCGAGGGCGGCTTCCTTAGGAAGAGGCGAGAAACCAGCCAGTTGTTTGCCAAGAAAAACTCTCTCCCCCACCTGACCCACGTCACGTTGCCTCGTCTCGGGGCCTCCCACGTCATCCTGAAGACCCTGTCGGCCCAGCAGGAGAACGGCAGCGTGGGCACCGACACCGGAACCAGAAACCAAACAGGTAATGACATAAAGCCATTCTTTAAAGGTGTCAAATTAACTCTTTGTTGTTACTGAGATTAATGGGTCTCACAAAGTAGAATCCTACTTTTAGAAAACTTATTTTTTTGTTCCTGTAGCCTCTGTGAACTCTCCTCCACACACAGCACAGTGTTGTTCTTGATCAAGTGTTGGTTTCATGATTAACTGAGAGCCAGGGGAGATGTGTGTTTTAAACGTTTAATATTAAATCTGCCCCTCCCCGTCCACCAGTCCTCTGAGAGTCCTGATTTAAACGAGAGGCAGCTGGTGGTAAAGATTACCAGGAGAGGAAGAGGTGGCGCGTACAGAGCCGCCAGAAATTACTTCAATGTTCCTGAAAACCCCACTGGTGATTTGCAAGAGCTGTGTAATTTTTTGGTACCAGGAGACCAGCCCTAAATACAGCCAGTGAGCAGGAGGATAACGTTAACCTGATGATGTGAATAAGTTTGACACTTTTTTTGTGGCAACTTAAAGATTTTTTTCTTAGTTTTTGAAAAATTGGGGGAAAAAGTGAGATTTTTTTCTTTGTTTTCTGTGTTTTTGGTCATGTTATGTTTGAATACGTATTTCTAAACATAAATATGATTTTATACGTGGTGTTTTAAGTGAAAGTAAACACATTTTTTAAGATTTTCATTTAAAAAAAGGGTGTTTGTTCAGTTTTTGAAAACATTCAGGTTACTTTTTATTACTATTTTCATCTTAATTAAGCCAAAAACGAATTGTTTCTCTGTGCTCAGGGACCTAACCTATTTAAGACTATAAATAAATTCCCCCAAACTATGTTAATAAATAACCAGGTGATAGAATGGTATTTTAATATTATTTTAGTCAATAAATTAACTTCTGCCAGCATGTTCTTGTGTTCATGCAGCTTAGATCTTGAGGTCCTGTTTCCACATGTTTCTATGTTTTTGTACCTAGATAGTCTTCTAATGTTGAAATAAATGTTTTAGTAGGATAACTCTTCTCCTTGAGCTATCCTCTTTAAAAATAGCCGTAAACGTACAGATTCAGTAGTTAGTTTACCCAGTGGGCTCTCATGGCGTCCATTCACAACCCATTTTTAAAGTGTGCTGTGTTAATAGTAAATTGGACAGCTTTTTGGGCAGCATTCCTGAGAAAGTGGCTCAGATCCTTCAGCTTTTCATCCAGTTTGCTAACACAGCTCTGTGTCCTACAGCCTCAGCACTAACAGCAGGATGCCGTCTGTTTATCCCTCTGCAGGACAGGCTGTCAAACCGAAAAAGACGGATCTCTTTATTGGCTGCTGTAAAATTTAAATGTTGATAAGCACAGCTTGGGTAATGGACTAAATGAGATGTACATGCAGGATTTTAGTTGGGGTTTTCTGCAAGTTTAGCACTAGTTTGCATGAAGGTTAATACCAGCAAGGGTTTTGTTTATATATCCTGTGGTTAATGGGAATTTAAAAAACCTTTTCAGACATTTAAACGTCAGTTTTATTCACGTCTAATCTTCCTTGTATTGTGCTTTTAGATCATATCCCAGTTATACTTTATGCCTCGTCTGTGACAGCAGAACAAGAGAAAAGGCAGATTGTCTCTTTGGTGGAACTTGTTCTTCCAGTTGAATCAAAGTTAATGACATTAAAACCAAGGGCAAGAACGCACGCACACCCAGAGGAGCACTTTGCCCCCTCGCTGTTCTGTCCTGTTTGTGCCTGATCAAAGATGCTGCTCTGCCTCCCTCTGACCCTCCTCGATGCTCTGCAGAGGTGCCCAGAGCTTGCTGACTCACTCGCAGACAAATGGGCCACAAAACGGGGTTTGATGTAAATGTGTGCGCCGCTGTGTTTCAGCCATGCAATGTCATCCCAGCTAAATGCACTGCTCAGTGCAAACAGAAAGCACAAGGGTCACTGGTGGTGAGTGTATCTCACAGGCTGCAGAGAGCTCCTTCCTGCCGCTGAACACTGATAAGGTTAATGTGTTGTTGTAAAACTCCTTTTCCAGTCGGCGGATAAGCAAAGGTCACACATGTGAATCATTTTTGGGTGGGAATGGCGCTCCATGTGATCCACAAGTTGGCGTATATGTTGGTGGGAGGGATGGGTGTGGGCTCCCTGCAGTTGGCCAGCAGAATGACCTGATAAAGCCATCTATCTATCGGTGTGAGTATTTACAGAAGGGCTTGGCTTATACAGAGTCACTTTAAATGACTTCTGCTTTTACTGTACTGTTTGTCATTACTCATAAGCAGCCAGCAAACTTTGGCTCTGGGCTCGGCTCTCAGGCCTGTCAGCCCAGCTGGGCAGAGATCTGTATCAAATTACCCTCACAGGGATAACTTGAATTCACTTCAATACCAGCGAAGCCTGTCAAGTCTCTCAGACTAATGATAAATCAACCACTTTGTCCCCCCCGCCTCATTCTGTCTCCTCTACTCAGGGTGCTCAAAGTTCTTGAAACAAACATGTAAAAGTAAACAGAGGTGTGCGTTCTTAAAGGTCAGGGTCCACCGTGGCTGAGCTGGTTTTCATTGAAAGTTTAAGACAAGTTGGCCTTTGAGGTCTTAATTCAAAGCAACAGAAGCCGTGAAACATGATTAGACCATTTTCAGGGATGTAATTAACAAGCAGACTATAAACAATCTGTTAAATCTTCTTTCCTCAACTCAAGATAAAAATAAACACCCTAACTGAAAGAATAAGATTAGATTATTTGAATGGAAATGCAGTGATTTTATTTGACAGACATTCAAACAAATTCTCAAAAAAAAACCCCATCTTGTCATGACTTAGTGACGGTGTCCTCTGCTGGTTTTTCTCTAGTGTCTTCGTGTTTTGCTGCAGGTCTCTGTGTTACCTGGTTGTTTCATCACCAGATTCTTTAGTTTACAGCTTGAGGTGATCTTTAACAAGATGCTGAAACACACGATTGCCTCCAATATTATTGATGTGAGTGATAGAAATAAGGCTTGTGGCTTCAATTGTTAAAGTTGAATCTAATCCAAGATCAGGTCACAGAGGTAGCAGATCCAGGAGGAAAAGCCAGGCGTTCCTCTTCTTAACAAAGCATTCCTAGTCCAGAGAGGATTTATTAACCCCCCATAAAGTTCTGGAATGGAATGTACCTGGAAAACCTCCAGAAGGAGAGGACCCGTCCAGGACGCCTCCTAATCAGATGCCTGAACCACCTCGGTTGAATCCTTTCAATGAGGAGGAGCAGTGGATCTACTCCATCTCCTCCCGGACGATGAAGCTCTTCATCTTCTCTAACTGAGCCAGGGCTTCCTACGGAGGAAGCTCATTTCAGCCACTTTCTTCAAGTCATCAACTTCTTTTCCTGCAACAGAATTTACATATATTATTTATTTAATTTTTTATTACCGTAGGAACAGCTGTTATTAATAAATACTGTTCACCATCACGCCTTCAGCCTGGCTCATTTGCATCACTAGATGGGCAGATTTGAAAAGTTTACAATACAGATCAAAACAGAATAAAACCTGATTCTTATTAAGAAAAAAGTGATGTTCTTTCCTGTTAAGAAAAATGGAGAATAATACCAAGTGTAATGCAACAAAACACATCAAACTAAGCTTTACGTTGATTTTTGTGCCAGTAAAAGTATTTTTAAGGAAGGAAATAGTTATGTTTGTGAGTTTTTTTTTACAAACCCAGCTTTCTAAGGATTATACAACTTTGCATTTCCACCTTCACATTCAAAAACATATTGGTCTCAATGTGAATGCACAAAACGTACTGATAAAGAGAAGAGACTGGGCCTTAAAATGATCAATTTGACCAGAAAAGTGCTTTCAAATTGTGTCTATTTAATATGTTTTTATTATGAATTAGCTAACAAGTCATGAAAGTGACTGTTTGGGTGACATTGTTTGTTTTGGGGGAACTATGAGCGGTAGGGTATCTACTGATCTGTCCTCACCAACATGAACATGATGTGCCAATAAGAGGAACATTGTTGCTCTTGAGCCACAACTGACTGTTGCAATTGTTCCTCTTACTCCTCAAACCCTCCCTCTTCCTTGTCTCCTTGTAAAAACATGATTTTTCTTTTTCCTCATTTAATATTTTGTTATATTAATGCTGACACTGACAAAGTGTTGATGTAACGTGTGCAGTCAGTTGGAGATTTTAGTTTCTCCATCACACACCGTGACATATTTACTCCACACAAAGAAGTCGCTGTGCTTTGATGAGGAAATGCTTGCTGCACATTAACAGAAAAATGGGCTGTGACTCAAACCAGGCAGTCAAATAAGCTGCACTGCTTCAGGGTTGTCTGTGCTGACGGAGGCTGCTGCTGTTGGCTGTTTTTACATTTGACAAGCAAATGCAGAGTCTTCAGCTTTTTGCAGACATCAAAAAGAACGATTTTATTGTCAAGTTGAATCTCATCAACATCCCATCAGAAACTCCTATTTTTATCTGTATTTCCATTTCTTTCCGTCTGGCCGAGCAGCAGAAACAGTCATTTTTCATTACAGATGCAGCGATAAAGTCTGTTCTCGCCACCCAAACAAAACTCACCCAGGCACAGTTTCTATTGTTAAGAAGAGTGTCCTAACAAGCTGCTGTTTTATGCAACAAAACACCAACTTGCCTAATTACAACCACTTAGCTTCACTAACACCTCCTCCAGAGTGCACTGAGCGAGACACAACTACCAAATTATGAAATAAACCCAAAAGTTTAAGAGTGCTGAGTCTTGCTAAAGTATTCTGTTTGTCTCTTTGTGATAAACAGACATTAAACATTTAGCCTGTTTGTTTCTCTTTAAGGTTGCTGTTAGTTTCATGTGTGTGTCCAGGGAAGAGGCAGGACTGGAACAGGTTCCAACAGGCTTGTTTTCTTGTGGCTCACCTCTTCTTTTTTTTTCTTTTTTTTATGCCAACCTGACTCACCCAGACTTTTTGGGAAAGTTTGTGTCCTCGTGTTGTTTATTTAAATACTGTTTTAGTCAGATTCAGTCCCTAAATGATAAGAAAGATGTCAAATAAGGACACGGTGTATTGTTTGTGTTGTACTAGGTTTCATTTGTCTGAATCATCTGTAGCTGGTCTCTAAATGTAAACACATCTCTGGCATTCCTTCTTCCAGCTGCCATCCCTCTCCTCTCCTCTTCTTTGTTTTTGTGTTTTTACTCTTAATATTTATCGTGTTTATTTTGTACTGTGACTCATGCGTAGAGTAGCAACCACCTTAATGCGGTTGTGTTTCAACCGGAAGTCCTCCAGTCAGTTTGGAGTCTGAATTTACTTGTGTTGTTTTATTGGTAACATTTCTAAAACGTCTAAATACCAGAATGATCTGATCTTCTTAAGAGGCGCTTAATATCTGCCAGCTGTGGTTGTGACATTGACTTTTGATCGTGTTTTGCTTTGATAGAAATAAAAATATCCTAACCTGCTGGGTAAAGCAGACTTCACAACTAACATTCTGTGTTTTTTGTTTCTTCCATGACAGCTAATAAAAGTAAAGGCCTGCAGTGGGTTATAGATGTAACCATAGCGTACCCCAAAGCAAAACCAATGGACATCCAGACTTGGATCTTTGGCTACAGGCCTCCTACGGTCACACATGTACACTACAGGTAGGAATCAAACATTACTCATTATTTTCTCAATGCTTATTTGTCACCATGTCCCTCTGTGAAGATAAATCTATGTTACCGGGAATAACCTTCATACTTTACCATGCAAATGCACAATGCAGCAGACATGCAAAACCTGTGTCAGGTGAAAACGTACCACAATGTATCATGAAGGAAGTTCAAACAGAATGTCACAATCCTCAAGCTGATGCATGTTAAACCACGCCCCTCGTTGGTGCAATTCTGTTTTAAAATGCTAATCGTTTTGCTGCTCAGTTCATAAAGTAGACTTCTCATAAAACTAGGGAAAAAGACACATTCAGTGAAAAGGGTTCCAGGCGCCTGCAACAATGCTATAAAGTATTTTAAAAGAAATTTTGTCTCAAGATTTGTATATTTAGTTTAAAATTCCAGAAACACAAGAGCGAGGCCGTGTGCAAAACGTGAATTCTAACAAATGCTTTGCTACATTTTAGAATCTCCCTCAGGAATGATTTGTCTCCAACAGTCTCCCGGTGATACACTGACCCTAGAGGTTAGGCTTTCAAACACTACCATCTACTAGATTTTGGAGGAAAAAAAAAATTTTTTTAAATCAGTGACTGAAGAAATTTGGGAAAATGTATTAAAACAGCAGGATTTGAATCTGCCCTGTGTTTTTTAAAGAAGAGCTTTACTATTTTCCTCATTGGATGTGACATTGTTCCTTCAAATGTTTGCATAATATTCAGGTCAAGTCTGCTGGTGTTGCAACCAACAAAAAATAAAAAAAACACCTCTCGTGTTGCAGGAAGTACAAGTGAAGAAATTAGTTGTATAGATACGAGACAGTTATTGTAGACTTGATCTGATCCTGGATCAGTCCTTATTCTGTGAAGTGTTTTTGTAAATAAAGACATGCTAAGAGGTTTTCTTCACTGGCATTGCTGGGTAACCTTATCGTGTTTTTAATAACATGTTATCTTGTGTAACACCTCACTGGTCATAATATAAAGTAATATGCAACACACACATCCACCACCTCTGCTGCTAAGAATATCATTGCTTTTATGCAAAGTGATGCAGTTTTTCCTCCTGTTTTTTTTCTGTCCTGTTCTCCTTGCCCTGCAGATTCTCCTCTGTTGTCCTCTATCCACCGGAGACTACAGGGAGAGCGGGTTGTGATTAGATTTTCTGTAGTCTTGGTTCAAGATAAATGTCGTCCTTTGTTCATTGTCTTTGCAGGTTAAATCAGAAAAGATCAAAGATCACTGGGGTAAAATGACGCTCCCCCGACATATTTGTGTTTGCATTCCTGTGCACAGGATGGGAAAGGACTTTGAAAAAAAGAGGAGAGGGTGATTTATGAACCCTAGCTCACACGTCCCTCTCTGGAGGCTTCTCTGTCCACACGGGCAAAAAACCCGAGGACTCATTAAGTCTGCAATTAGAGCAGTGGAAGCTTTAGTCCCAGCCCTCCTGCAGGACGCTTTAATCAGCCATCGATACAGTCAGCCTCCCCCGCTCGGTCAGCAGCTTTCAGCTCCGGGACGGACGGGGAGCCACCCAAGCACAGCTGTGTGCACAATCCAGCTGCGTAGACAGTGCTGATGATCGGGAAGTTAGACCCACGCTGGTACAGGTGCAGAGTCAACATGAGGATTAATGCACCTGCTGATCAAGAGAGCCCAGTGGGGGACTAAGCAATGTGCTACTCTGTAGTGATGCTGGTAGTAAAGGAGGTTAGACAAGTGTGCCACCCTACAGCAGTGTTTCTGCTGTGTCAGTTAAGGACACTTCCTACCCCGGCTGTAGCTTTTGTTCTTTTTATACCTGCAGGTTCATTTTAAGTGATATTAATGGATTTTGAAGTGTTACAGAGCAGAACGCTGCCTTTTATCATCAGAGCAGTGGATATAAGCAGCTAACAGGAAGGCAGGATGGGGTCGAGGCTAAAGAACAGAAACTGGACTCTATTTGTTTTGAATCAAAAGCTTCTTGTGTGTTCGAACTGCTGATTCTCCCATTCCCCAAACATCTTGTTCATCCCATCATTTAAGGAATTTCAATTGAGTTTTGTAATTTTTTATATTTTCTGGATGAAGAGGGCCAGTTATTGTAGCTGGATCTGAACAAATTGGGAACTGCTCTCTAAAGGTGTCTCATAATGAATCATAGGGCTTCACTTTTGTGTTGCCGGAATTTTGAGAAATTATATTTTGAGACAAATCTCCTCTCAAATTCTCACCAAGTCATCACAGAAGTCTGGAACTTAGTGTCTGTGGGTATGAGACAACTTAGAGAGGTTGGAGGCTGGAGTCCAAATTGCAAATAAAATAAAAGTCAATTGAGAATAAATTTGTGGCTAAATTGCAACAAGAAAATGTTTTTGCAATTATGTTATTTGATCCACGTGACCTGAAGTGTTGTCTGTAATAATTCAGTGTGATTCCAACTAAAAATGCATTATTTTCTCACATTTTTTGTCTTGTATACATATTATTTTCCACAAATACATATAAGTTAGTGACCCATATAATGTGTTTAATTAGTTTTATTTATAAATGTAAAAATATAAATAAAACATTTTCCTTCAAGCTGAAAAGGTTAGTTTTGAGCTGCAACAAATTTGTCATAATTCCAAAAGATTGAGTATTTTTCCCCATTTATTCTTGGTATTTATTTTTTATTGTTACCTTTTTTTAAGTAATAAATGACAACCAGTCATCATAATAACCCTGTTTGCTGAGCGACAGCTGTCAGACCCTAGTGGTGATTCAGAATGTTAACTCTATATTTGAGGCTGTTGTTTTTCACTCTGACTGGCTGCTTAGTGTAGAAACACTCATGTTTTTGTGTTGAGTTCAGGTGCAGCTGGAATAGAGGACGAGTCTATATCCTCAGTCGTCTTGATAGTGGACTGCTGTGTGTTATTATCTTATGGGGCTCTTCAGATTGCATCTGTTTCCTTCACAATAAGCAGCTGAGCGTTGAATATTCTTCTGGATGAATCATGTTGAGGGCTCTCCACTTCGTCAAATCCTCCTTCCTCCCTCTTCCGGTCCTCACCCGTCAGCTCCACCCTCCCTCGCTGTGTCTCCTGCCCTCTCGTATAATCTCAGCCTCCCAGATTGCAGCATCATAAGCCCCCTTTGAATGGCAGATGGGAAATCTAGGTGGGAGTAGAGGCCCAACGAGGGCAGAAGTGGGTGCTAAATACGTTGAAATCCTTTTCTCTTTAAATGCACCTTCTCCCTTTTTTTCTGCTGCTGTTTGCTTTTCAGAAAGCTGCTGTCTGAGAATACCTGAAGGGTGGCATGATTTATGGAGCCTGCCTGGTCATCACACGGTGGCTTTTGAGCTGAACACCTGGCTTTTTTACACACAAAGTTGTTGAGCTTGCAAACATAAATACTTTGATGTTAAAACATGAAGGGAGATTTTTTTTTTTCTCAGAGTACTTAAAACACGTTTTTACTTAATGAGATGTAAATCAGACTCCACATTCGCCACAATTCAGCTCGTTTTGTGCTCATTTATGTCCCCGACATTTAATTCAGGATCAATTCTCTCATTTCTTCTCCATGGCTGTAGTGAGAGTCTCTGTGATTAGAAATGGTGTCTTGGGATAATTAATGAGTGGTGGGATATTTCTTCACTAAAGACGGGGCTGGTGTCACCATAGAAACACCTTATTGATGTCATCCCCACCTATATGGCCTTCATTTGATGGAGAGCTCTCATCCTGAGTTGGAAGCCAATTAGCACAGTTAAGGCTGAGAACCAGTACTTTGGTGTAGAAGTACTATTAAAGGTACATTCCCAGTGTTTTTGTTTGTTCCAGATGATGCAGGTTGTACTTTTTTAAAATAAAGGCTAAAACATTTGTGTGTGTCCAGTCCTCGCTCATGAACCCCTATAATCATCAGATCCTATCAAATAGACCGCCTTTACCTGTGACAGTGGTTTTATTGCCCCTTTAATCTGATTTTGGGGCTGATAACAGAAGTATATGGTCACCGTGACAGGGCGAACGTTTGCTGTAGTCACGTAGACATGCAGATAAAAGTGACAGGTCCATGTCAGGTCACAGGTTGTGGTCATTTCATGCCATCTAGAGATAAAGTGATGCCACATCACCCCTCACGTTTCTTTTTTTTTTTTACTTGAACAAAGACTTATGAAGTTATTAAGAACTTGGCAGGTTTGGGATCATAAAGCTGAATCATCAGCACCTCTATAGACCCCTGTGAGGAAATTAAACTGGTCTTCATCAACAAGTCATGCTTCTGTTTTTATGAAGAACGAAGCTTCAGTGCAGCTTTGACGACGGTCTTTACAGATGTAGAGATCGTGCATAGCAGGGTAGACGAAACCATTTTTTCATTCATAAAAATAAAAAGCGTTTTATGAAGCTCTTTCGTTTGTTTGCTTTCTAGTTGAAGCTTTTTACATCCATCAGTTTGTGTCCGGGGTTTTTGTTTTGCACCCAACCATTTCCTGGAACAAAGAAAGCCTCGACAGAGGAAACGAGTTAAAGACTAAATAGAGCAATTAGATATTGGACTCCAACCATTCTTCGACTTTTCTCTGATTGCAGATAAGGGTCTTCAATGTCAAGTTTGTGGTTTGCTGAGAGATTAACTTTAAGGGAAAAAAGGCACAATACGGCTGTAGGGTTGAGACAAAAACTTAGCTTCATTTTGAGTGTGATTGGAGGTAATGGCTTATATTTTTAGCTTTGCTGCACTAATGAGCAGTTTTTGGAGGCTAGAAGATACTTAAAGCAGTAAACAGTTGTTTTTTAAAGGGGTTTCTGAACTGCGCTGACTAACTAACGCTCTCCCAGCTCACCTGTTTGTTTCTGAAGATTCACTGCCAGATGCTCAGGCCCTAATAGAGTCACCAGACAATGACTGGCGTTGCTCCAAAGAGGCTTGTGGAGTAGGCAGACTTTTCCAGCCAGAGTCCAGTTTAATTAGCTTTCTTTGCCAGTTTAGGGCGAAAACTAAATCCTGAGATTAAACGCTGCAGAGAAGCAAAGTGGTCCAACTTAGACAGTAAAAATTAGGAATATGTATTATATATAAACTAGAGTGTCACATGTTAGTAATCTCTTGCATGTAGTGGCGGTTAACACGTGGTAGGAGCCTGATGCTGAAGCATCCTGACAGCAGAAACTCTCCTCAGCTGTCTGTCTGCTCGCCAGAGTGTCAGGTTACCGCGCCGGCCGGTGCCAAGTGGGTTAGAGCGGAGCTGAGAGCGCAGCCGTGGCCCCGCGCCAGCACAACAACATCATCTCTATATTACCCCGCCGCTACGCAGCAAATACAAATGCCTCCATACTGTTTTTCACTCTGAGCGGTGTTGACATGTAACGGCAACGTTTCCTCCTTCACTCGACTGTAAACAAAACAACAGAGGAGCGTTGTCGGAGGCTGATTGGATCGTTTTTACTGTCACTGTGGCTGCAGCTTGCAGTCAAATCAGTTACTCATTGGATTGATTAAAGTGTTTGTTTTCTGTGAGCCAAAACAAGATGATGGACAATTTGTCTTTACTACAGCTCTGATCAGTCATTTAGAGGAAGGTTTGATTTCTTTAGATGGATTTTTCCTAATTGATTGCATTTTTGTGCTCTTTAAAAATCAGATTTCTTAGTAGATGTTTATTCCCGGTTCCCTACAAAAACAAAATATTACAACTTAAAGCAGTGTGTCACTAGTAAAGTCTGCTAACCAAAGTTTAGAGAAGTATGCATTTCAGACCTTGTGTGATTTGGTATAATATGCATCAAGTGAATAAAGGATGGTGAGCTACTAGATAAATAAGGATTCATATCATATTTAGAATGTTGTTCACCTGGTAACTCGAAAGTCCAGCATGACAAAAGAAAAAGCAAACAGCAGATGAGCCTAAAGCTGTAATCAGAGCTCAGGTGCCAGACGTTTTCAAGCCACCAAATAAACCCAGTGAACTTACCACTCTGCCTAATTTAGTTCATAAGTGATTATCTGCTGTTGTTTGCAGATGTGACCACAGACCCTCTCCTCAAAACAAAGCTAGCCAATAAAAACCAGCAGAAACAGGTGATTAGCGTCCGCTATCAAAGCATGTTGTTGTTTCTTTGGATCCACATCAGCAGCGCCTCCTTCAACCTCAGCTGTTTAACAGCTTGTGCAGCTGCTCCGAACACCAGACGAATCTGATTTCTGCATGAATATTTCAGCTGCAGGAAAGCATTGTGGCAGCCAGCTGCTACTTCAAGGCCATAAATGCACAAGCCCTCTGATAAAGGGCCAGAGTCGGCTTTTGTTTCTGCCCCTGTTATCGGTTTACGTTTCCGAGCTCCGAGTGCACCTGGAAGGTGTGAGACTTTTTCTAAGCTTTCACACTGTATTTAATCATTCATTTATTTACAGTCAAAAACATTTTAGGTACTTATTATCACTGTAAATGCAAAGCAATGCTGTTTACTCTCACAGCATGGAAAAAAGGTATGTTTTGGGGGGTTTTTTGTTAGTTTTAGTCGTCAGTTTGCTCTAAGAACAGATTCTCTCTGTCCTTATTCTATCAGTCTTACTGTTGAGACTATAAATAGTAACCATTATGAGCCTTTATCTGAACATAATTTCCCTTTTCTAAGATTCTGACAAGGCCTCAGAGCGAGTGCTCGACCCTTTTGGCACATCGGTAACCTGAGCGACACCTGATCTGTGCCGTCACAGAGAGAAGCTTTGTTTACCTCTAATCACCTGATCAGGTGTCCAGAGAGCTTAGCTCAGGTACCGAGTTTCAGGTCAACCGTCCTCAGTTTGGGACTAAAACTGTTTTATATTTACACAATCATTTAGATTATTGTGTGTTACTGAAAGGCAGAAGGTGGTAGATAATGTTGTGGCCTGTGTTTGTATTATTATGAAAATATTTCATGAACCGCTGGATGGATTTTAATGGAACTCTCAGAATGTAATAATCGGATGTTCATCTAAAGCTAACGCACTTTTCAAATCGACTCGGTTCAAGATGGCTGATCAAAGTTAGCTAATGCATAAAAGTCAGTCAGTTTTGCAGAAATTGAGCTTGAATTTAAAGGTGACTGACCTTCCTTCAATAATTGTTAGGTATTTATTTAGAATTGTAAATAAAAAAATGATATTCACTTTAGTCGAGTTTTTTTAGCAGTCATTCCATCATTCTGGCTAAATTCCTGGGAAGATGTTCAAACCTGCCAGAGGAATTCCTCCTCAGTGAACCTCTGTGTAATGAAGCCCAAATACTTTTAAAATACGGAAAACTTAAAAAATGGTGTCATAAATCACCACCTACTGTTTTATAGTAGCAGATCAGACTGTGTCCTGATGCCCACAGCTGGACATGACTTTATTTTATAATACCTCATTGTTAAAGAATTTGACATTTTACAGCTTAAAGTGACACACCCACATTTTTTATTTCAGTGATACGTACTGTAACACATTCCTGTTGCTGCAGCCGTGGTTTGTTACAGTTCTGATGTCTGAACCTGCATCGGACCGTCATCTTTAAGGCAGTCTCTGCCCGTAGAGCTGATATAAATCACTTTTTAATAAACACTAACACCACGGTGCTCGCTGCTTCCCTCTCAGAGAGGTTCTGTTTTCACATCCTCCTATGCATTGTCTCGCCAGAAATATTGAGCAAATGTTGAGAGCAGAGGAAACGCTCGTCTGAGGGAGATGTAACCTCTATTTGAAGGTGACCAGGAGCTCCCCGTGTGGCGCTGCAGCCTACTAGAGACCCCTTCTGGCTAGACACAAGATTTCAACAGCATCCATCACATCAGAGTGACCTTTTTTTAATTTATGGCTTTACAATGACAGCCACTGGGAAATTAACTGTGTAATTTCACATTAGGGATTTACAAATGTTTTGTTACGGTCTCTAAAATCCATCTATTTGGAGACGTAACCAGCTGAAGACGGAGACTTTAATGCAGCTACTTCCTGTGTTATATCATTTTTTTAAAGTAAATAAACTTTGTTTTATCTGCTTAATTATTAAGATTAAACATATATTATTTATTGTTCAAATATGTTATTTTACAGAGATTTGAAAAAGACATCATTATACAGGATAACATAGAATCTGATCATATTTGGAATATTTTAAAGAAACTACAACAATTTACTTATCTCCTTGTTGATTTTACACAAGTCCTTTATTTATTTAGTCAACTAAGTGGTAAATCAACATAGATACCCAGTAGAATAAACATTTACATTTCATTATTCAGATTTTTTAACATTTTTTTAAATATAGCGTTAATTACTTTAATTCAATCAGGAGAAACTCTTTGAAACAGAAAAGCAGTGCAGATTTAAGTTAAAACAATACACAAACTTTAAAAAATAATCATTAGGAGCTCAACTAAGTATTCTAAATCAAATAAATGTATAATATCTGATTTCTATTTTTCCTTACGGGTCTTCTATTCCTGTTTGTGTACTTTTTTCTTTTAACATTCTGAGCAGTTATCTCCTATAAGGGCCTATACGTTACATTTGATTAGGATTATTTTATTCGTTTTTAGTTTTTCATCTCAGTTTTTTTTTAACAGCTAAATATTTCACCTTATAATTATTTTTTTGTGCACCCAATGAATAAAAAGAATATATTTATTTGTTCAAACCATTTGCGTCATATTTAAGTTTTCTAGTTTCCTCTACTTGCTGAACACTTATAATGAAACTGTCGTTTTGAAAGTGCTCCTTCCTCATGAAATGTAACTGACTTGTCACTTTCTTGATGGCTGAACTGACTAAACTTTTAGATTTCTCTGACTTGTTCCTCCCACTCACTTGTGAGTCATTTAGTGGAGCTGTGTGTGTCTGTCTGCTGTCGGGGCTCCCCTCAGCACTTCTGTCTCTGAGCCTGCCAGTTAATGAAGCCGCAAAATAAAATAAAAAAATAGAAAAGCAGTAAACTGAGACAGCTGTAGTCTCAGGTGAACTTCTCCGTTCAGGGATCACAGCTGACTCCCTCAGTCTGGACTGAAAACTTGCCAACCTGCGTTTATTTTGCATCTCGACTAAAAGGGTTCAGGGAATAGTTTGACAAGGAATTAAAAAGGTGTGAATTAGATGTTATGGAACAGACGCTCAAACACTTATGGATCCTTCTTGAGATGGAGTGCCAGCCTCCTCTGACGTAGACTTAAAAAATAACCGAACAAGAAAACATGGTGGAAAATGTTTAGAGCGCAATCTTAGCTAATATTTCCACTTTTCTACTGTTTTCACCTTATACAGTTTAAATAATAAGTGTCTTTTGTTGGTTGTCCCTGTGAGCTGAATGTTTTTTGGTGACACCTTGACTTTTCTTAAGGTTTGAGGGATACTTTTCGTGACGGTTGAGTAAACACGTTTCATCTCGTGTTCTTGTCTCTACATTCTGCTTTAGGATGTACCCAATAAAAGAGGTTCCTGTGGAGGCGGAGGCGCTGACCGACTGGCTGTATCAGCGGTTTGTGGAGAAAGAAGAGCTGCTGGCCCACTTCTATGACACAGGTACGATCTTTAATCTGCCAAATGACTCAAACTGTATTCAAATGATACGACACGACAAGTAACAGCTGTTAAATCCTCTGTTGAGATTTAATCCACAACTTTAAGTCAGATCTAGCTGTCTTTATTTTTTTTGGCTACATTTCCTTTTTTTCCAGTGACAATTCCCAAAATCTATAAATAAATACATTTTTAAATAATCTGCTTAAGCTTTATCTATGACAACGATACAGTTGTCTTACACTTGAAGGACATTGAAAACTTTGTCAATCACCTTTTGTCCAATAAGGAAGTCCATAATAAAGACTTACCTACATCTGCTCAGTAGCTAAATGGTTAAAAAATATATACAACACTGCTTTTGTTGTATTGATGAAATTTGATCAAAAATAAAATAGTTTTCAATCGTTTAGAAGAACTACACTGTTTGTATTCCCAGAAGTAAGTGATCGGGGTCCTGATCTTTATCATTGATTGGTGTCAGATCGTCAGCACTCAGATCCAGACTATTTATGGTTTTACGTCAGCTGGTCTGTAACGTGTCACCGACTATTTCCTGGGTCAGAGGTCGTTTTCACTGCTTGATTTAAGACAATTAATTAATTTCTTTAGTCTTTTTTTTTAATCGCCACAATTTATATTTATACTATGTTAGAACGTTGTTAAGAGGCATAAAAAAAAACGTTTTAGGCTACATTGTTTACCAAATTCACTATAGCACCCTTATAAAACAGAGTGTTAAGACATCTGTTTGCAGGAAAACCAAGACAAAGTCTGTAGATCAACTGTCTCCCTACACTGTGATCCTCTACAGAAACTCACATGCATTGATTTGAATAACTTTAACATAGTTATGTTGTAAAATAAAACAAGTGTAGGAATGAGAATCTTCATCTTAAATGACTAAAAGTCTTGATTGGAGTTAACAAGGTTTTCAATGGGAATTTTCTCCCTTTTTGAACAAATAAGTTCACAAGACTGATGCAAAACATTCAATCTGTTCAAAGTGAATTTAATGAAACGAACCATCTCTCCTAAGCAGTCTGTATTTATTCCTCCCTCAATAGGATCATTCCCTCCTCCAGAAGGGCAGAAGGAGGCGGTGTCCCGGCAGATGACCCTTGACCCCGTGTGGCTTTGCATGGTCCAGTCATTTGCTTTTGCCTCTGGCTACGTGTGGTACAACGTCCTCCAGTACCTCTACTGCTGTTTATTTTGAGAGCGCTGATGAGCCAAGAGTCTCTACCGGACCACTGGAAACGCCTCAGGATCGGTCGGTGTGTGACCCGTCGTCACGCTTTCCCCCTACGATGGATGAATGTACATCTGCTACAGTGGAGAGATTAACGGGAACAACACAACTCACATGAACACAAGTAAAAACAACATCCATACAAAAGGAAAACAGTCAGAGAGGTAGTCAACTTGCACACACTCGCTCCAGCTGAATAATCTCACACACCCGTCACTATTCACATTTTAATGTTTACACGCCCCCTCCCCCGTTCATGTAGACACATGACTTTTATTCCGAGTTAATGAAATGAGGCTCAGGACTCCTCCGGAGGACGCTCTGGACCGGACTCTCCTCCCCTCCGAGGCTTTAGGCGCAGTAGTTTTACAGAGTATGCAGTATGTATGGACATATATGTGAACGAATGCATTCGATTAGAAGCAAAACACCCTTACTCTTCTTCCTCGTGAGAGTTGTTAAAGCCCACCGGACCTCTCTTTTCAGCCGGGCTCCAAGCCGGGCCGGTTACACCTTCCAGAGCGAGTGGCGTACAAACGCTGAGGCCACGCCGCCGGCCGCTCCTCTGGCCTTCATTGCACTAAAGATCCATACTGCCCTAACTGCTCCCTGCCCCAGGAAAGACTCCAAAATGGTAGCTGTTGTTTTTATTTATTTCTTTTTTCCTGCATATCTTTACAACAATGGCCATTGTATTTGTTGTTGATGTTTTTGCTTCTTTTTTCCCCCCCCTCTTCATCGTCAGGACCATTTTTGTCCGCCTGTCTGTCGTGGCAGTTTTGTGAGCTTGCTGAAAAAGTGGGGATCATGTTTGTACCTGCTGAAAGCCTAAAAAGGTGGCTATGATGCATCGCTTGAGTACGGATAGTTTTTCTGTCAGGGAGGGATAAAAATATATATATAACACCTATTTTAAAGAAAAAAAAACTAAATATTATTAATAAAAAATGTAAGTGAAAAGGCAGGGAAATATATCCAGTCTGATCACCTAAAAAGATTAAAAAAAACAACTTGTGGATTCTTCTTTTTACCCCCTCTGCTCTGCAACTCGCGTATAAAAGTGCGCCTATACAGTCACGTGCCGATACACTCAGCAGAGTGGACTTGTGTCTTGAGGATAATCCCCCCTACTGGACTACATAGTTTTACAAATATTTAAGCCATATGCTTATCGTTGGCAGTGGGAAAAGATTGTTTTGTTTCGTTTTTATAGAAGCTACCCTAATGTTCAGCATTCTACGATAGAGATTTTGGCATACAGAATTGTAGGTGTCAAACTGTAAATTTACAGCATAACCTGCCTAAGTGAGTGTGTGTGGTCGTCTTTACCCCTCATTTTTATATAGATATGACTCATGTCGTGTTGCTCTGTGACATTTGAAATCAGATTCACCTCCAGTGGTCAATATTTCATTTTTAGATGACATAAAGCGTTCTTTTCATCATGTCATGGTATGTTTAAATCTTGTACATAACAAAGTTGAGAAAATGTTGGAAATGACTGCAGTGTCTACCCTTTTTGGTCTGTAATAATTTCATAAATTTTTATTTTGATTTATGAATGTTTTAAATAAAAGAAAGGATTTTACCTTCACTTTTCAGTATTACCCTGTGTTTTCTTTTCTTTTTTTTGTTGTTTTTTTTATCATGTTCTTCAGCTTTTTAAGTAAAGATTTAGTGGAAGAACTCTCAAGCCTTATCACAATCTTAAATAATGCTGTTTCCTCCTCGCACTCCCTCTTGACACATTTGGGTTTGGTATTTTTTTATGAAAACGGTTTCAAGGTGTCGAGATAAAAGTGGGCCAGTGAGGACGGGCTCACTGTCACGAGCAAAGCCAGCTTTCTGGAGTAAACCTGTGCCGTGGTTTTGAGGTCATTTGTAGCTTAATAAGCCTGCTTTAATTATGAACATTATCCGGGAACAGTAGTTATGTCATTATCAGAGTAACGGGGGGGGGGAAGGTGCGTTTTTAGTTGCTCCCCTCCTGCTGTGCCGCTGTTGGTAAAAACTGTGTGAAATACTAAAAAAGGGCTGCCTGTTTAGGTAGGTGAAAACATTTTGAATCAGACTGTAAATGTGTTTCATCCAGTGCCCCTTCAAGATCCCCCCTTCATTGTGAGATTGACTTGAAATAAAGCATCAACTGTTTTCTTTTCTTTTTTAATGTTTCAATCATGTTTCCAAAGAAGGCAGGGAGGGTGATGTTCACCGAGGTTTTAGGAAAGGAACACGATGAGCATTTAAACATGTTGTACTAGAATTGTCTATAATTTTCCATTTTGTACTTCTCCTTTAATTCCTAGCTACACAAACATTTTACAACACAAAGAACTTGTGCTGGAATAAAACATCATAAAGATCCTAACAGTGTGCATCTCTTTATTTTATGATTCTTGCGCCCTTCAGCGGAGGCTTACAGCTGTTCTTTGTCATAAAGTAGTCCCCAGTCTAAAATAGTACCTATAATTCCTTCGTGTTGTTACTTTTTATTTTTACTTGCAGTCGATATGATTATTGAGGCCACTAAGCAGAATTAGTATCACTACTAAGTGGTTTTTAAAGTGTTTTTCCTCACAATGCTAGTTGTTACCATGCACTTACATTGTTTTCTGCTAAGCTAAAGCTAAAGGAGTACTGCCGGATCAGGAGACTGGAGACTGGGCCCATCTAACTATGAGGAATATGGCAATAGACAAGAAAAAAAAAAATCACTTTTTGGTGGAGTATCCCTTTAAATTTTCAGAACATTTTCAGTTATTAAAGTGATAATATGCAGTTTTGCTTGTTTTGGGCTCCCTCTGGTGTCCGTTTTAAATTACTGCATTAAACAAGTTACCAGATCGTTTCAGCTTCTAAACGCCAATATCTACCTGTTGAAATGTCTCCTCAGCCTTCATAGCTTTCTACAGGAGCGGTTATTTACTCTTTCAAAGAAATCAGCTGTGTTCAAGCAGGGAGAGATGGAAAAAAATCAGGAATCATGAGCTAAAAACACTCCAGTGCTAGCATAACAGCTAGCCACTTTGGGTTAGCCTAACCCTCGCGAGATACGTGACTTCCTGGGTACCGGGACGGCGACGGAGATCTTGCAATCGTGGTTTTCCGGCTGTAATCACCAGCTGGGGCTAAGTGACTTTTCATTAACTCTGTAAAGGGTCAGATTAGCACAGACTGGCTCAAGGAGAAGATTTAAAAATATGAAAAAGTTGCATATTATCACTTTAAAACGTAAAAGTTTTTTGTTTTTTTAGTCAATGGAAATAGAATAGACCTTTGAAAACTACCGTAAGTTAATAAAAACAGAATTCAAATGATGTGTGATGTCATCATTTAGCAAACAGTAAATGAGTAAGAACTAGTTCATTCTAGGGCCGTGAATTTGTATGAAGGTGAACTAATTCAGTTTGATGCTGACCTGGTTGCTTTAATCTGTGTGACAGAAATGCCCCCATACACTCCATAAACACAACACACAGATGAAACCTAAACTAAACACATTAAAAAACGGAAAACACACACAACCCTATTAGAGAAACATCACATTTTTAACTGAGTCTTTGACTCCACTCCACCCAGAGAGAGAGATGAAGATCTCCTTCCACCCTCCTCCATAGAAAAATTGCAACATACAATGAAACAATGAAATCATATCTGCAAACATAAGTAGAAACAGTCACCTGTGCAGGAATCACCAGGAGGCGCTCGTGTCTCCCTGACACAACACAGATCCAGATGTTTAACAAAAGCACTGAATTTAGTGAAATTCCTATAAATTATTAGCAGGAAACTTAGGAAAACTGAAAATGATTTGAACAATTGACTCAATAAAAGACTTATAATAATCAAATTTTATATCAATCTGCAAGATAAGATAGAGATGAGACACCAGACCCAACACTTTATTTCTTTTTATTTGTGGTTCCTTTTTATTTTAATGCAGCTCAAAGTAATGGTTAGATCTACAACTGATCAAAGCTTGAAGTCAACCTGACTCAATTAGCAGATCTTAACCAACCTTAGTCAGCACAAAAACACCAATGACTTGGTCCATTTTGTAGCCGAGAGTCGTTCACAATCACAACACAAACTAAATGTTATTTATCTTCAAAATGACCGAGGATCATCACTCAGAGAAAATGACATACTTGACTTTGCTTCAGTGGGACGACTGGGATCACAAACAAGAGGACCTTCTGTGAATCACAGGTAGAAACACCTGAACCAGTGGGCGTGTCATGTATTAAAACTGTATTGATGTAGCATCTTTCAGTGTTTGACAAAAAATGCGTTAATGTCACAGAGATTTTTAAAGAACAGAAATAAAAAGATACATACTGACTTTTAAAAGAAACCACAGAGTCCACAGATCTCAGATCTTCCAGAGTCTAATGGCTGCTGTAGGAAATGCTCTGTCTCTTTTATTATTTTTGTCTGATTTAACCTGGACCCTGAGCTCTCCGTGTCAAAACCAGAACCTGAAAATGAACTCTGCACCAACCAGGAGCCAGTGTAGCTGAACCAGCAGGGGTCACATGAGAGAATGTGGGTGATCTAGTCAGAAGCCTGGTAGCGCCATTCTGGACAACCTGAGGGGGCTTTGGCTCAAACACGTGAAAATAGCATTACAGTAGTCCTAACATCCTGATGACTTAAAAAATATATTTGAGCACATTTTTTATGTTATGCCTTGCATCTGTAGCCTATTTTAGTAAAGAAAATGAAGTTATACAGAAGAGTATAACATCAAGAATTTTATTGATTTTATTTAGAGAAATCCTTTTTGTTTTTTGGCAATTTGCATAAACTCCAGAATGTCCAGAGTGATCAGATGCATTGCAGTTAATCATAAAGTCCCTCTTTGCCATGAAAATTATAACTTAATCCCAAAAACCCATTTCCACTGAATAGGGTGACCAAGAAAGTCCAGCAGCACCAGGACCATCCTAAAACTGATCCAGCTGTGGGATCGGGGTGCCACCTGGTCTGACTGTGAGAGCGTCTGCAGCTCTGTGAGGAGACTTTGGGAGAATGGCCTGGTGTCAAGAAGGGCAGCAAAGAAGCCACTTCTCTCCAAGAAAACCAGGGGCAGGCTGGTATTCTTCTAGTGGTCCAAAGGACTGCTGAGGACTAGAGGGAAGTAATTGTCTCATCCCATTTCTGGTTGTTTGGGGCATCTAGAAAAAAGGACTGTCTGGAAGAGAAAAGTTGAGTGTTCCCATCAGCCCTGTGTCCTGCCAAAAGCAATACATCCTGAGACCAGTTATGCATCCTGTTCTCAGCCAAGGAAGCTACAGTTTAGCCTCAAAACACAGCCTTGAATAAAGAATACCTAAACATCCTCCTAGAGGAACTCCTCTGATCCCCCATGGTGATTAACGACTTTTCCAGCTTGATGGAGCACCATACCATAAAGATAAATCAGAACTAAGTGGCTCAGGGGGCATTCTGGATCATTTATGCAGAAAACACTCCAGATCTTAATCTCGTTGTGAACTTTGGGCCAATCTTCAAGAATCAGGTGGAGAAACAGATTCTGACAAACTCCGATCATTGATGATGAAGAATGCCTTCAGTCAGGATTTGGACCAGATGTTGACTGACAGCATTAGATGAACTGCTGAGGTCTTGGATAAAGAAGAGCCAACCCTGTAAATGATGACTCTTTGTGTAAAGTTCATATAAATGTCAATAAACGCCTTTGAAACTTTTGAAAAGCTTCTAATTTGGTCAACTTTTATTCCACAAAGCTGATTTTGCAACTTCAATACTTCCATAAATAGAGCGCTATGAAATGTCTGCTCTGTATGACTTACTGTCGCTTCATTTGTCAGAAGGGGAATTCACATCATCCTCATTAGAATATCATGTAAAATACAAGAGGAAGTAGTGTTTCTCTGACAGAGGAGATAGTAAAAGGACCTGTCTGCTACATCGTTAGATTATTTAGTTAAGAATAACCCCAAATATCATAAAGTTAAACAATTTGACAAATTATATTCAACACTTACTGGAAAGTGGAAGTTATTTAGCAGGAGTTTGTGTTTCATGACCAGAATTTTAATGTGAATGTAGTTAACGGCAGAAGGCCTAAAGCCTAACCCTTTTATGAGGTGTTTTTCTGAGAACAGGCCGTGAATGGTCTCTGGGTAACCAAAGACTTTTCTTACTCACTCTACCTGTTATTTAACGGTGTCGTCAGTTTTGGCTGTTGAAAGTAGCTGGTTTATATTACAAAGCTCTTATTTCAGCTCTTACGTCAGGAAGCGCCCCCACAGTGAGCTGATTTCAGCGTGCACTCTCAGCACAAGCCAGAGATCTCTATGTACCTAAAGTAAAGGAATAGCTCGCTCAATACCGTTTTTCTTCTCATCGGTGGTCTCTAGGACTTGTCTGCAGTTTATAGGATGAACCAGCTGATCTGCACTTCTCAAAATAGCAGGCCACCAGTATTAACAGCTATAAATTAAATAATAAGCACTTTGACTTGCCAGGCTGACCTGAGATCAACTGGTTCACAGGATAAATAAACTCAGGCCATCATTGTGTGCTAGCCAGCTGCACAGTGGAGGGTCGGGTCTGCAGGAGACGCCACGCGCTTTGGGCAGAGAATAAGAAGCGAGGCTGAACAGCAGGAAGTGAGCTGGAAAATAGGATTAAATATGCTCCAAGCTTTACCAAAATACCAAAGGGCTGACTGTGAGGAGGCAGGGTGGCCGCTCTTCCGTTTGGAGTGTTCATGGAGGAGGAGAACTCTGCATGGAGGTGACCAAGGTCACCCACATGGTGCAGATAAATTCCTCTCTAGAATAACTTCTATGCCCTCTGCAGATGCACCCCCTCAGACACCTGCAATGAACTGTTTCACGGCTGCTGCATCCTAAGGTCATCGTCTGTGTCACGCTTTGATGCCTGCTCCCTCGTGAACGCTCCAGTGATGGCAGCGTCCCCTGAGTCAGCGAGCAGTAAAACATCCAGCTGTTGAAAACTGAATGTCACTGCAGCAGCTTTCCAAAGCCAGCTGTAAACCCAGCATTCTGTGCATTATGTGTTAAAGGCACTTGAGTCGTTGGCCCATCCCTCCATCGTTGGGCCGTTATCACTTGATGAATTCTTCTTAATGATGTCACGTGAGTGACTTAGATCACATGTCCAATGATGCACCTGGTTGTGAAACTGCCTGGGGAGAAGAGTTGATGCAGAACTGTATTTAGAAAGAAGCCAGTGATCTAAACCAGTAATGACTGAACGCACAAGTTTGGGAATGCATGTGTTGGGGCATGTCTTTCTAGGAGGAGACCCTGATGGATCGATAAACAACACACTTAGACAACACTTGAGGTTTTATGCATGTTATCGTTTCTGCATTTTTAATTTGATAACTGTCAAAAAAGGTGATTCAGGATAACATTTGTTCATTTTTTTTCAAATAATTGTTCCACATAATCAGAAGCCTCTTTAAGTCAGCTGCCTTTTTTCAGTCCATCCTTTTGTTAAAGACAGACACAAATACAGTGACTTTCAAATATAAAAGTTGACTTTTTAATCCCTTATCAGCTCTGTAAATGAGCCGTGGTCCAGAGGAGATTTGATCACTTAAGACTTCGTTTGGTCAACTCACGGTTCTTATCTGAAGGACCTGCAGATTATTTTAGTGGATGAAATCAAACTTTATAATACTCGTTAAATTGTAAAGGTTGCATCTTTAAAAGCAGCTCAGCAGCAGGTAAGTGTGATTAAAAACCTTTTTGCCCAATTTTCCTGTCTTGTTCTGTTCTCTGGAGGCCACAGGAGGTCTAAAGGTCTCTCGTAGCCTCGACTGTAGTCACCTCAGCAGAGGTAAGGTTACTGATGGAGACGTCTGTCCTCCCTGTCGCTCTGGCCCTCTGCTGACACCAGAGCCGCCTCCAGCATCCAACCATCTCCCTTGTTTTTAGCTGTCAGTTTTCCACTCGCTTTCCCCTCCCTCCGCCTCTTCCTCCTCCCCACAACTGTTCCTGGCTGATGTCCAAACTCCTCCAGCTCTTTGGAGGAGTGACCTTTGCAGAGGCAGACTGACAGACCGGCTCGGGATCTGACTCGGTGTGTGGTGTTGGCAAGCAGAGAGGATAATCTGAACCGTTACAGAGACCGCCCCACTCAGAGGACCGCGCTCACTAACAGAGATCCCAGAGACTGCATTTATCCCACGCAGGGATCACACATTTAGAGAAATCATCTGTCACAGAGAGGATTTACTCCACTCAGCTGTGGATTTTGCTTGCTGAAACTAAAACTGATGTTACTTTGCCCTTGTTTTGGGGTTGGGGGATGGAGAAATGTTGATGAAAGGATGCATACAAGTACAGATAATTTAATTAGAAAACAAGCGTGACAAAGCTGAGGATTAAATGTCAGCAATAAAAGTCCAGAGAGCAGAATGGATCCTTGTTTCAAACAAAAATAAAACTTGATGCCTGGGTAGTCACAGCAAGTTTGGGGAAGAGAACATTTTAATTTGACTTTTATTTTTGGTAGCAATAAATAATACAGACCAGTACTTACGAGGATATGTACCAGGTACTTACAAGTATATGTATAGGGAAAGTACGGGTATTTATGGGGTAAATACAGATCAAGTACTCTGTACCTTTTCAGTAGGACCTGGTACATACCCCCATAATTACCCAGTAGTACCCTGTATGTACTCTTGTACCCCTGTAAGTACTGGGCTGTATTATGCTACTGGATTGCAGTCATGGAAACACAGAAACATCTCACACATAAGAAGTAAAAATTAACTAATATTTAGTTTTTGCTTCAATAAAACATCCTAATTTCAGGATGTTCTTTTTGATTTAAGATTCCCCCAGCAGCAGTGCAAATGATCCAGAGCAACATATGTTTATGCCATATGGGATACCCAGATATAGGAGCAAAGTGAGAGGCCTCTGCATGTTGCCGTGATCAGATGGCAACTCTTCAGGAAGCCCTGTGGGTCAAATCAAATGACCAGTGACAGTGAGATACCCATCAGCCTCCACTCTGTCTTCCATATGCAGCCGTGGAAACTTCTCTGGTGACAGGGAGTCTGCTGGGTTGAGGGATTATGAAACACTCAAACATTTTTTATGCTTTGGTTGATAGAAATGAATCCATGTTTACATTAAAGCTGACTAAATACTAATAAATTAAAATCTTAAGAAATTCTCAAGGAAATGCATTGAATTGTCTCTTTTCCATCGTATTTATTATAGTTTCACATTTGTGAAGTGGATTTGTTAACTTTAGACTCACAACTCAAACTAGACATTCAATATTCTAACTGAAATAGACCGTTTCCAAAGGTGTATTTATATTTAAGTTGGTTTCACGTTTACTTTATGCATATTATGAAACTAATCAGTTTCTGAATGTAAAAGTTACAACATGAAACAAATATTGGATGACGCTCCATACTGTTCAAGGTTTCCTGCAGTCTGCTCATTCATATGTAGGTCAGTGGGGAGCCAGACAGATATGTAGATAATTTACTTTATTAAAAAATGACGTTAAAAGTCACATTTTCTAGAAAATGCCCCATCTGCCAGCATTATTTTCTTAACAATAGTCAAAAATGATGTAATACTCAGAACCTGTCATTAGTTTTATTGTGTGTTTTTGACGCCCCCTTGTGAACAGTTACCCAAACGCCATCTACCCGCGCTACTCTCGCGGTACTCTGGTGCTTAGCAACCTCACAGTTGTTGCTTTACTTTGACCAATGAGGAGTCACCAGACGGAGACAATAAGCCAATCACAATCAGGGATCTCGGCACCAATTTAAACTGAAGTTTTTACTTCCTGTTTCTCAGAAACGACACTCACCGACGTGTTCAAGCGAGATTAATAGAAACAGAAACCGAGCATTTTGAATTGTAACAGGCAAAAGTTAAATGGATGTTAAACGCAGACTTAATCTACCTTACTGTTGAAACTAACGTTATTTTGACATACATTTTAACGCTAGCAAGATGCCGACCCGTGTTGAGGATTACGAGGTGTTGTACACCATAGGCTCCGGTTCTTATGGAAGATGCCAGAAAATAAGACGAAAAGGTGACGGCAAAGTAAGTGTTCCTTCCAATGAAGTTAAAAAACAGCTGTTACAAAGGTTAAAAACCATTAAGTGGTAAAAGGTTTGATTAAAGCTTTGGATACTTACATAATTTATTAAGTGTAACACAGAGTTGATGTGACTACAAAGTTACAAACTAACATCACAAATCAGGTAAAGGTGTAAAAGATATGCAGCAACATAGTTTCCAAGTCACTGAGTATGTCAAACTGCCACAAAGAATCATAAAGCCTACTATTGGTGTTGTTTTTATCTGTCATTTCTTATATATTACTCCTGGAAATCCATTTCTGGACCAAAATAAAGCAACTTGACACAAATAAAAAGGCAAAAAGTTAGTTCTTTTTAAATAATCATATGCAGTATTGTAAATTCTGGAGCTTTTTGTGTAAATCAGAGTAGAAACTGCAAATATTTACAACATAACTCAAGCCTAATGCAAAATTACGCCCTCTTGTTCTATAGATCCTTGTGTGGAAGGAACTGGACTATGGTACCATGGCAGAGAGTGAGAAGCAAATGCTGGTGTCAGAGGTGAACCTCCTCAGGGAGCTCAAGCACCCAAACATAGTGAGATACTACGACCGCATCATAGACCGCACAAACACCACGCTTTACATCGTCATGGAGTATTGTGAAGGTGGAGACCTGTCCAGTCTCATCAACCGGTGCATCAAGGAGAGGTAATGGATCATGAATGAGTTTCTCCTCTCTGAATCTGCAACCATTACAAGTTCATTTGACTTCAGGCGTTATTTGGAGGAGCGGTTCATCCTGCGAGTTATGGCTCAGCTCACCTTGGCCCTGAAGGAGTGTCACAGGCGGAGGGACGGCAGAGCCACAGTTCTTCACCGGGACCTGAAACCAGCCAACATCTTCCTCGATATCAGACAGAACGTCAAGCTTGGGGATTTTGGTCTAGCAAGGATTCTGAACCATGACACCAGCTTTGCAAAGACATTTGTTGGAACGCCGTACTACATGTCTCCAGTAAGTGACTCGATGCTGATACATATATCACGCATTACATTAGATGTGTAATGTTGCTGTTTTGCAAAACATATTCTGTGGATTTTGTTACTTGTTATTATTCCTTTGTTTGGTCATTGTTAGGGTTGTTTACTTGGCTATATTATATTACATAATAAATAAATACGTGTGTGCTTATTCTCAGAGATTTCTTTGTCCTTGCAGGAACAAATAAACAGGATGTCATACAATGAAAAGTCTGATATTTGGTCACTGGGATGCTTGCTTTATGAACTTTGTGCATTATCGTAAGTTCTTCCACTCACTTTCTTTTCCTTTAGATATTCCCAACAGTTTTCCAGCAGCGCTGACCATATTCCCTGGATTTCTTTTTCTCATTTAGGCCTCCGTTCACTGCGTACAACCAGAAAGAGTTGGCAGAGAAGATCAGGGAGGGGAAGTTTCGAAGAATCCCATATCGGTACTCTGAGGAACTGAATACCCTACTCAGCAAAATGCTCCACTTGAAGGTTAATTAATAATTAAACTGTTTTATAATATTGTGCATTTTTCCAAGCTCTGTGCTTGTTTTCCTGCTGTGAGGATGCATAAATCAGTGCTCTCCATTTGCAGGACTACCTGAGACCGTCTGTGGAGTCGATTCTCCAGAGCAGTCTGTTGAGTGACGTGGTCGCCGAAGAACAGAGGAGGGCACAGGTACGGGTCCAAAGGAAGTCTCCAGACTCAGACGTCCCCCCCAGCAAGCCGGCTGAAGTATCTGTGCCAGCTGCAGAGCTCAGACTGAGACAGCAGGAGCTGCGGGACAGAGAGCAGGCCCTGAGGGAACGTGAGGAGAGACTCGAGAGTAAGACTTTAAAAATCTGTGCTACACAAACATCAGTTTTATGTTGACTATTAATATTCAACATCATTCCTACGAAGTTGGTACACTTTGTAAAAATGGAAACTTAAAAACAATCCAATTATTTACAAATAATGTCAACTTTATAGGAAATAATTTACTACTTTTGAAAATCATTGTCTAGAATCTGTTTGTTGTTCCACCTGCAAATCGAGATAAAACTCTACCATGTAAAGACAGCAACCAGTAAATCATATTCAGAAACAAAAGCATCTTATCTGGGTCTGACAGGAAGAGGCAGTGTAGTCAAAGCCATTTGTGTGGATGGAATAGGGTTGTTCTTGTTGCTTTTAACAAAATAATTTCCATCAAATGTTGACCTAGTACCTCCACTCCTACAGCTTCTGGCAGATGATGTTTACATGCAGCATAGTGTGTTTATCTATGAAGGAAATAAAAGTTCACAATAAGAAAATGTTGATTCTAAAAAACAAATTCTTCTTCTTCTTTTTAATAATGGCAGAAAGGGAGCAGGAGCTGTGTGTTCGTGAGCAACTAGCAAATGAAAAGTTTGCACGGTAAAATTGTATTTCATTTTTCCCCCCCTTGGAATAAGACATTATAATGGAACAGTCATTTGACCCATTTTCACAGTCAACACTATGATTCTTTGTTGGTCTTTCAGCTGACTGGTACAGTGTTGTTGTCTCTCATCTGTGCTTTTCAGAGCAGAGAGTTTGCTGAAGAATTACAGTCGCCTGCAGCATCAGAAGGACCTGGCTCTGATCTATGGCAAAGACTTAGGTAGGGGAATTTGACGAAGATGCTTGGACTGAATTGAGACAGCTGTGTTTTTATGTGTTGATGGTTTCATTGGCTGGAATCAAGTATGTTTTTATATAATGTAAATAAAGTATTTTTATACACTAGTGTTGTGTTAATTAAACTAAACTCATGTTTTAAAGGTTCCAGCTCAAACTACACAATGTGTAATCTCAAATGTTTTGTCACTGCAATGATTTGATTTGCTGCTTCCTGATTAAATAAAGCTTATCCTGATGTTTATTTGACTTTTTGTCTTTTGGGTGTAGATCTTGAGAATCTGTCGCCTGGCAAGAAGAAGGTCCATTTTGCTGGTGAAAGCAAAGAGAATCAGCAGCTTGATGGTCGACGAAGTGAAACCTCACAGGAACTAATACTGAGGAGACTGCAGGCGGCCAATGTGCGTGCAAAAAAACTGAACGAAGTGGAGAAGATCTGTCAGTTTAAGAGCAGGCAGATCCTCGGCATCCGTTGAACACCTCTTTACTCATAACTGAATGTAAAAGTCTCTGATTCTTTACAGTTTGATGTAAATAAGTTTGAGTAGTGACTTTAGTGAAGCTAAATGAGTCTGAATGCTGTATTGTCCTGTGTATGTTAGTTTAAGCTTTGAGGTTTTACTTGGCTGTTTGGTGAGATTGTGTGTGTAATATTTTACAAGCAGCTTTTGTCGTTTGTATATTTTTGCTCTATTTATGTCAGTTTATTTTACAAATTATATGGTAGTTGGCATAACAAGGCAGCTTTTTTAGGAATAACTCCTAAACCTCTGATAGTAAATAAACTATTTCCAAAGATCATAAATCTGATTCAGTTTTCTTTAACAGTGCCTAAACACTGATGGATTTATTCAACAGAATATATTATTGTCTTACGTTTACATTACTCATATATGTATATTATAATATATAAAGGAATTATTTTATTGTACCTCTCATAAATGAAGAGCTACTAGTTTCCACAAGGGGTCATCAGTTTCCTGTGATAAATTGGATTACAGAGCAAAAAGAGATCACACCTGGAAGTCATAGATTTGTCTTGTTTACATGATTAGAAGTGACATTTCGATTGCTCTAATGAAACACTGCAGCTGATTAACAAATTTGATTATTTAGATAGCTCGCTTATATCCAGTTCCTGGCTTATCTGACAAGACTAGCTAGAAAAATAGCCTTTAAAATGTCATCAATATTTTATCTGATTAGGTAGTACAATATTTTGTGTAAATGCAAATGTTTGCATTTTTTATTATATTGATTGTGCTTAAGACAAATCGGTAACTTTGAGAAGAAATTGATGTTTGTTTGTTTTTATTACATCATCCTCGTTGTTGATGAGAAATCATTAAAAAGCGGAATATGTGTTGCCTAAAGCTCATAGCGTTCAAAAATGTTCTCGGCGTCTCGCGAGATTTATAGTTAGCGTGCGTAGCAACCGCCATGTTTGTGTCATTGCGCCTCCCATTTGCAAGAGTTATAATATTTGACCAATCGTATTTCTTCTCGTACATCCACTATCCAATAGAAGCTCTCGTGGGTGGTTCCCTCCGGTGCCGTGTTCCGTGTGGAAAGTTTACCGGCTCGGGTGCAAAGTTTCAACCGTCTGCAAACTGGAGCTCGTCGGCAGACGTGTCTGGAATATGCTGGTGACGTTCGTGTTCTTTTCAC
The DNA here is from genome assembly GCA_006937965.1 of Callopanchax toddi. Taxonomy (NCBI): domain Eukaryota; kingdom Metazoa; phylum Chordata; class Actinopteri; order Cyprinodontiformes; family Nothobranchiidae; genus Callopanchax; species Callopanchax toddi. The sequence continues at coordinate 899,574 of SSNR01000020.1, read as the reverse complement.
ACGGTTTCTAGAATTCACTAACTCCCTTGACTTTTTCCCCTCGTCGTTTGTCTTCCGATGTAAAAGCTGCCGGGTATCAGAACTGAAAGCTCTCAGCGTCGATTGCATTGTCTCAGGGTCCAGGGAGGTGGCTGACAGATGTCAGGGAGGTGAAGCGCTATCTGATTCTAAACTTGAATCGACAAAAGACTGAAGAAATCAAAATGGCCTGTGAGCCCAATCGTGCCCGTTTGCTATGTATGCTGTCGTTGACGTTCTCCTTCTTCATAGTGGAAGTGGTGGTGAGTCGTCTCACCGATTCTCTGTCAATGCTGTCGGACTCCTTTCATATGCTGTCGGACGTCATCGCGCTGGTCGTGGCTCTGGTCGCCGTGCGGTTCGCCGAGAAAACCCACTCGACCAACAAAAACACGTTCGGCTGGATCCGGGCGGAGGTGATGGGGGCTCTGGTCAACGCCGTCTTCCTCACGGCGCTGTGCTTCACCATCGTCCTGGAGGTGGTCGAGCGTTTCACCGAGCCCCATGAGATCGACAAACCAGTGGTGGTCGCCGGGGTCGGTGCTGCGGGGCTTCTGGTCAACCTGCTCGGTCTGTGTTTGTTCCACGGACACGCCGGCGGAGGCCACGGCCACTCTCACGGCGGTCACTCTCACGGGGGCAAGGGCAAGAGGGGGAAAACTGGAAAGTCTCAAAAGGCTGGGAACGGGTCAGCAGGAGAGGAGACTAACAACTTGGTGGGGAACCACAGCAGCCCTGGAGAGGGGAGACCAAGAACTGGTAAGTGTGGGAAAGTTTAGTGTCATTCAGCTCCTGTTTCTGTCATCTACAAACTTCTTAAAACAGTTTCCTCAAAATTAGGCTAACTTAAAGTTACAACACCCCACCACGGACTACCTAAAACCATTCATTCTCAGACAGCTGGGGTTTTAGTCACACATGTTTGGTGTCACTTTTTTGTTGGGTCCTTCTCTCCATGGAAACCTGGCCTCACTTAATGACACAAGCCAGTCAAACCTCGCAGCAGGTTTTAAAATAAAACACTTTTTTGTATTATTTGAGTTTATTTAAGGTCGTGTAGCTCATTTTTCTGCTCACATCAGGAGGATTGTTTGTAAAATAGTGATATCCTATTGATGCCATCAGATCACACACACAAAAATCAGTCGCTTGTTAAGAATAAAGCATCAAACTGAGCCAGTAAGCCTTTGAGTTTGGTGCTGGTCAATATGTCCTACTGTTCTCCCCTCACTGAAGGGTTAAACCCATATACAGAAGACCATTTCACTGTTAGGCCCTGCCAGTTTCAATAAATGGCTACTATATCCCCCTCCTCTATGCACTGATTGCTGTTACTGGGTCATACATCAGTGTAAGCGTGGAGTCGACAGACCCAGACACACCATTAGTGGTTGATGAATGACCCAAAGGTTACCCTGGATGGAAAAGAGCCACGCCGTTCCTCAGGTGCTGCTCCCTCAGCTCTGCATGTGCTCTGCCGCTGCCTGCAGTAACTAATTGAATTTGCCTAATGTGAGTTTACTGCGTGGTGTTTTGTTGCATTTAGTATAACTGCAGTTACTGCACGCTAGGAGTTCACTCTCATTTAATCCACTGTGGATGGTTTGGTGTGTTCTCCCTTGTGTGTAGTTCAGAGTTGTTGGTTATGGTCAAATCATCACTAATTGGATCAAAAAAGAACCAAAATATAACATTCTTTCATCACTCCTCTTTTTGGAAACACAGTCTCCTGTTTTGAGGGATTTTATTTGATGTAACTGAATAATATAACAAAAACCGGCTCTCTGAAGTGTCTCTTCTTTGTTTCTTGCATCTGTTTTCTGTTACATCTGCTTTTAAATGTTTCAGTATCTTTATGTCAAAGTCCAAGAAGGAACTGAATTCTCTGATTTTTATCTTCAGATGTCAGCTGTAAAGACAGCCCAGACCTGCAGATGAATGGCAACACCCACTTCGACGAGCTGGACCTTGACCACGACGCGTCGTCGCAGCTCAACATGCGCGGGGTTTTCCTCCATGTGCTGGGGGACGCCCTGGGCTCCGTCATCGTGGTGGTCAACGCAGTCATTTTTACTTTTGTGTGGAATAGCTGCAAAGGCAGAGAAAACTGCGTGGACCTTTGTACGGACAAACACGCCATAGCCGACCAGTATGGTAACTACACTGTAACCGCCGGGCCCTGCTGGGTTCTCTACATGGATCCCACTCTGTGCATCATCATGGTGTGCATCCTGCTCTACACCACCTACCCGCTGCTGAAAGAGTCAGCCCTCATCCTGCTGCAGACCGTTCCCAAGCAGATTAACATGCACCGGCTCAACGAGCGGCTGCTGAGCCTGGACGGCGTCCTGGCCATCCACGAGCTGCACATCTGGCAGCTGGCCGGAAGCAGAATCATCGCCACGGCGCACATCAAATGTCACGATCCCACAGCTTACATGGAGGTGGCCAAGCGCATCAAAGACTTCTTCCACGATGAGGGCATCCACGCCACCACCATCCAGCCTGAGTTTGTCACGTTCAGCTCGGAGTCCCGGGACTCCCTGTGCGAGCTCTCCTGTCGGACTCAGTGCGCTCCCAAACTGTGCTGCGGCTCTGCAGACAAAAAGTCTGCAAGTGACTGCAAACCTGCTCCCTCTTCAGCCCTGGAGGTCATCAGCGAGACCCCAGAGGAGGCTGCAGAAATTCAAGTTTGCCCTAGAACTGAGACGGAGGTCGCCATCACTAGAGAGGTGGAGTCATCTCTGTGAAAAAAGAGACAATTGAGAGGAAACAGGAAACCCACCACTTTGAGTGAAAATATCACTGTCATTTGGAGGAAGCTGGAAGCGTGTGACCCATCGTTGACCTGATTAGATTTTACTTTATGATATTTTTTTGTGACTAACTCTCCCTCGCCCATCATCATTGAATTTGAGCCGTAGTCTCTTTCCATCTCTTTCCTCCCTGCCCTGCCTCTCCTCTTGTCTCCTCCCCCAGCAGCATGACTGTGATGCATGTTGGGATCTCCTCTCCTCCAGGTCTAGAGAGACGCCTGCATGAGTGTCCCCAATCAGCACCGTGTTGTGATGTGTTATTTCATCTTCTGGTGTTTTCTGTGCCAAAGCTTCTCACGGCAGGTCCGAATGATCTGACCAGACGCCCTCACATCAATAGGCTGTGTCCTTTGACCTATGGACCTCTTGACCAAACGTCTTGTGGTGTGAAGGCTGTGAGCAAATCTATTTTCTTATCCATTTTGGCTGCGAGTGGGAAAGTATTGTATTGCATAGTAATTTAAGTATTTATTAGAAATGATTTATCTCTCTGTAGATGCTGTTTGTAATATTTAGTTTGAATGATGTTTGCATTTTTTCTGACGGGATTTTTGTTTTGGGGGAAAAAGCATAAATGCTGTAATATTATTTTTCAGATCTGATGTTTTTATAATCTTGTTTCTCAGACTCCTCTCTGGCCTTGACTCAGTTTTATCAGTTTGACTCCAACACCTCTCACTTTGCCTTTTGGAGAAACGGCTGTTGTATAGCACTACGTATAAAAGACAGCATAACCTCCCTGCAGTGGTTCATCTACCTAATGACAGATGTTATTCATACATTTGACTCCAGAACCAGAGTTGTGCTGGAAGGCTTTCACACGTCGGTTCATTCTTGTTTCAAAGTCCTCTTGAATGTGTTCGACACCTTGTCCCAACCCATGCTGGGGGAGTTTTTTGTATTTCTACCACATTTGCATGATCAAAAGGAGACCTGGTGTTCGACGTTAACGGCTCCATGAAGAGCTCGAGTTGCTGCTTACCAGCACCTGCTGGCATCCTCCAATATTCTCCTTAAATGTGTCGGGAATGACTCATCGTACAGCTCGTCTGTCCGCTGCTTTGGACGGCTGAGTGGGCTGTTAGCTGAACTAAAATCTGTATGTGGCCTTTGAAATTATAGGACCTTCTCTTGCCAACACAGATATCATCTAAAGTTGATGCATTTCAGATTTCCACTCCCTGTTAAACGTGTATGCAATACAGAAATATGTGCTGGGAATATTCTTTTTCATTTGTAATGCTTTTGGTAACTTTTATTCTGTCTTTTATGACTTGAGCTCTATGTGCAAATTGACAGCAGATGTGGTTTTTTTTAGATTGTGAGACATGTCAGCTGATGTGTTTTTGATATATGTACATATATATCCACAATACCTGTCCCAAAGTGTCAGTGTAAAATAAAAACTAAATATTGCTGTTTGAAACAGCTGAGGAACCCATTTTTGTTTTTTGTTTATTTCACAAAATATAGAAACCTTTTTATAAGTTACATTATTTTTAGCCATGATTATCATGTGGCAGTCTGCCAGTGTGACGTCCCCTCTCAGCCACAGAGTGAAGCAAATCTGCAGACAATAAAACAGCTGAGATGTGCAGAAAGAGGGTACAAATTCACAACAATAAAGTTTTCAAATTACACATTTAGTTCAATGTAACAAATTTTGACTTTTTTGCGTAAAATGTATGAGCTTACTTTAGTCGAGAGGAAATCTGCGGCTCATGTTCTCCACCCAGCCACAAATCCTCGGACTACCCAAACAGTAATAATGGTCAGAAGCAAAGTGAGCTGTGGATTGTCGTTTTGAAATTACATAAGTCCTTAATTGCTGTGTTTCACCGCTCCCATTATTTTCTCTGTGGTGTGACAAAGCAGATTCAGAGTGACTTTCAGTTTGAGGCTGCTGACTGTAAATGCCAGTTTGGGGAGGGGGGTGCTTATATAACATGGCCCGGGACATTCCTGAGGCAACAAGTGCAGAGACTACCCAGCATTCCTCAGTGTTACCGGGGTGCTGGCGTCTCAATCGCTGTCCCCATGTGGTGATGTCAAGTCATGATAGGTTTGTGCTGTTAGAAGGAGCGAGGTGGTTTTGTCATTTTGCTGTTTTTTCAACCACGATTATTAAAAAAACTACAGTTTGCTGAAACATACTGTTACTGAACAGTTCCAGGTTTCATCTCAGTCAGAAACAGCTGATAAAAATGCCTAAAACTGATGTTTGACTTTTAAAACATCTTTTTTTACTGGCTGTTTGTTAAAAGTGGCAACTGCAGCAATGCACATATTAGTCTGAGTGTGCGTGTGTGTGGCCTCACTGGGCCATCTGTCTCCCTGGCTTTGTCCATGGGATTTTCAAACTGGGTGAATCCGGGCGGGAGGGAGGGAGGGAGGGGGGTTTAACACTGAACCTACAGGTGAAAGGTCACTCTGCTGCTAAACATATTTATTTACTTTTGCTAACACAGCATTTAGCTGCAGCAACTGGCGTAAGCTAAAAAAGAAAGCAGGACGCTGTGACCCCAGTCACCTCCAAACCATAAAGTCCTCTTTTATTAAACAGATTCATCATATTGGTGCAGAATTCAGTGAAAAGCAAACATCTGATGGGTTTTCTTCTTCTCGATTTTCGCTTTTTAAAGCCGTTTCTTGAGGAAGAAAGAGGCTGCTTTCAAAGCAACCTGGACCTCCACTAAACCTCAGCAGCTCCACAGGCTGATCGCCTCCATGCCACGAAGCATTGATGCAGGAATTCATGCAAAATGAGGCCCAACCAGTAGGAGATGAATTAACACGTGTTTCAGAAGCCTGACATTCTTGTTTAAAATATCCTGTTTTAATTGTTTTTATGCAATTAAAAAATGTTCTGAGACACTGAATTTGAGTTTTTCATTATCTGTAAGCAATCAAAAAAATTATAAATAGAATAGAAATAAAGGCTTGAAATATTTCACACAAATCCATAAACTTCAAAAAACAACAAGTGACCAAAAATACTGAAAGCAAAACTAAAGTATAAAAATGTGACTTAAATTTAACTGATGATGAAAATCTTGGGTTGATTTAAGCACATTGTCATCTGACAAAATGTATATTCATATAAATATGCCTCCTGAGACCCTATGTCCTTGCTCTGTAATATTTATTTCGGTGTTTGAACTATTAATGATTTGGTGTTTTTTCTGCAGCCATGATGGTTAGAGAGAAAACTATAGAAATGTCTCGTGTTTTCTCTAAGATGCTCTTTACAGTTCCTCTCTTCCTCTCAGTTTGACCCAACCTGATGTCACAAAGGTCCTCAGGATAACAGCAATGATGAATGCATTTATAGAACAGAGCTTTCTTGTTGTCTGTGCACTATGAAGTGATGTGAAAGTAACAGGACAAACTCACCACTCATAATATTAAGGGTTTTGGACAGACACTCAGTTAGTCCTCTGTCTTGTTAAAAGGAGGAGACGGACAGACAGAGACAGGGAGATTTACTACTGCAGCTACAGTCAGTCTCTGATGTCTGAGCTGGACTTGAACAGAACAGTCATTGTGCCACATTCACAGACGCTGGGATTTTAGTGTTTTAGATTCCCTTTGCACTACTCTGCTCAGTCTTTTGTCAGGTTTTGTGCCAAACTCACAATGAGGTCTGTGGTTTGACAAAATGCTGGATAGACGGTTCATATTTTCTTTCAGTCAAACAAAAACTGAACTGAAAGCCATGTGGAAAAAAAATGCAGAACTGTGACTTGTGGTCTAGCCAAATTGGTATAAACGTTATTGATCAGGATGGGTTTTTTAAATCTGCGTCAGTCAGTGCGTCAGCTCCTTCAATAAATGATGACTCAGAATGTAAATGAGCCCATTCTCAAAGAGAATTTCTCTTTTTTTCTACCTCCTTTCAGTTAATTTATTGGCCACAACATTACACCAGTGCACCTTTCTAGTTAGGAGTGCAGTGAGTCACCTGAAGAATGCTGTTAAATAAGACCAAGCATAAAGGCAAAAATATAATCCACATCATGAAAAACATCTGTTAAGAGACAACTACAAAAAAAGGAAAACATTCAGAATTGAATTGTTCTTTAGACCAGAAAAATATTAACAAAAACAAACATGAAAACCTTAAAATACTCAACCCGTAATAAACTTTTAGCAGCGATTTTACCACTCCAAGTAACAAGGGCTGCATTCCTACAGTGGAGGTTTTGCACGAGCAATGCAGAGGTGGAATGCAGCCCTATACCTGTGCATTCCTGTCGGAGCAGAGCAGGGGGGGGGGGGGCTGTTTTTCTCCCTCCAAATGCACATTAACAAAAAATGTACCAATAAACAAACAAAAGCTAAATCAATATTAGGTGTGTAAGAATAGAATAGTTTTAGAAAAATGCTTTAAAATGAGTTGATTAAAGCCCCTGAGGGTTCTGTTAAAGGTGTGATGGAGCTGCTGAGGATTGCATTACAAAGGAGGTGAATCACATCATGTGTTTTCTGTGAAGGAGGAAAGGACAGGGAGTTAATGTTTCACTGCTGGCCCTCACTGTACGCCCCAGCCCCTTCTCAGACTTTGATCAGAGAGTTGAGTGGGTTCAACCAGCAATAATTAATTTCACACTGATACACCGGCTAACAAATCGCCACCTCACTTTCCCAGTCTGTCATTGTGCAATCTGCACGCCATGAGGGGAAGCTGCTGTCAGTGTGGAGGCTGCAGCAGCATCTGAAAACAAAGGAAGGGCTAATATTTATTTGATTTATCATGATGACACAGCAAACTGACTGTAATCAAAGTGTGTTGTGTTGTTTTCTCTCATCGGGTCTTCATCATCCAACAAGCTTGTTCAGATTTAGGGTCACATGAGCTTATTTTCATAAGGATCTGTGAAAACAGCAGGCTGATCGATGTCTCAGGCTTGATTTCTCCCCTTCTACTGGTAATGAAAAGCCAACTTTTCAAAATAAAACGAAACAAAAAGCATAAAAACCCAAAGGAGTTTTTAACGTGCTCAATTTTAATTAAAAGCAATAAAAAAAAAGAGCAGCAACTAATTTTTTTTAATATAGTGCTCAAATAAAAACAAAGATTTGGGGGCATGTGCAATCAATAATATCCATAAAATATCATTAAAATGAGTATAAATCGACTGAATGCAAAGAGCGAGGCTGAAATCTGATGTTAGATCTTCAGACCGAATTTAAATCACTGATGATTCAGTGGGAAATCGCTGCGTAGGTTTCAGGAATAATGTGTCAGTGATTTAAATTTACTGTTACTCAAACAATTTCATAATCTCGTGCTCAGATTAAAGCAGTGTGCTTCACTGGTATTTGTCAAGAACCTGTAGTTATTAGTCAGTGAAGCCCGAACTCGCTGATGTTGCTCAATGTGCTGCCTGTTGAGGCAGAAACCGAGGAAGTCAAGATTGTGACTTTATTCATGAATAAAGTGTGGAAATGTAGAGTTACTTCTGTGGCGTTACAACATACTGCACATTTCTAATTAATATATGGATTCATAGTCAAAAGGTGAGATAGCTGATCAGAGACCTCCTGTCTTTTACAGCTCTTATCTCACACTATAGGACATTCTGTGACTGAACTCAAGAGCTCTGAGCATTCCTGCACAGAAAGCCTCTCACTTTCACTGAAACAATGTTTTAACCTGCCAGCACTGATGGGGAAACTATAATTGTTATAAAAGCTAATTAATTATAAAACCCTCTTTGTCATTAAAATGAACTTAATTCCAAAAATTAACCATTTTCACTCAGAATCAGCCACAAAAGACCCTGCTGACATTATATGTCATGATTTGAGGAATCTAAAAAAACCAAATTGGGATTTTGTTGACTTGATTCTATATATTAATATAAATCCCCCAAATAACTATGAATCAATACAGATCGAAACTCTTTGATCAGGCTTCAGTTTATGAGTCCAGACTCCTGATTCTCTGAAGGCTTTTCTAGTGAAATGGGATGTTGGACAAAGGCCAAAAAAAAGGGGACGTCAGCACATCAGAGGGTTTTTCCTCTACGCTCATGTGATCTGTCCTGAACTTCCTCCCCTATAAGTCACACCAGAAAGCAGCGTGGCATTTTTTTCAGGACAATTTCATTCCCACTCAGTAATTGAGGAACATTTCTGTTATTTTGTGCTTTGAGTCTCAGAAGGAAGAATCCCAGATAAAGGAGGCATTTTCTTTCTTTTTTTATTCTTTTACTTATTTTTTTCCACAAAATTCAGATTTTTTTTCAGTTTACCGTGGCAAAAGCTTTCTTTAATTAATCCACAGAATAAAGAACAACTATTTTATAGCAAAACATCACACAAGCTGATGAGGATGGAATTAGAGGATAAATAAAGCAAAATATGCTTTTATTTTGGAGGATTTCTTGTGTTGAGGCTCATTTGGAGGTTTTTCTTTGAAATCATACTCAGACATTTATGAGACTCCTAGGAAACATAACCTATTGATTTTTATTCTGGGACACTTTTTTGTTTACAAAATGAAAGCTTATAATGCTAAATTATCCTGAGGGAACTCAAGGAGAAAAAGGTCTCTGTTCAGAGGATGAACTTGCTCTCTCATCTGACCCAAAGCTTTTTACTTTGAAGCTTTTGTTCTGTTTGCTTCCAGTTTCTCATCAAGTTTAAATAGTCTAACAGGAATGTGGTTCTGACGTAAACACCACTGTGACCTTATCATTTTTATTTTCTACAGGTCGTAATTTGTGCTGCAAATTCAACCCACTTTTATTTTGAACAGCCAACCTGGACCTGTTGAGAATGAGAAGAATGGAGTTAGTTATTAATATCAATTTACTCAGAACTGGTCTGACAGCTCCGATGTCACATGACATGGCATTTTCTCCTGATGTTTTTTTTCTCCTCTGTGCACATCAATAACAGACTAACAATAACCTGTTTTAGTTTTGCAAGTTTCCAACACATCAACCTGATTCTGCTCTAGACTCTGACTTCAGACACACAAGAGCTGTTTGTTTTGTTTGAATCACAGATCAGCATTTAAAATCCAAATGTTGAATTTGATTAATTCAGTAGAATTCATTCAAGTAGTTTTACTGACATGACAGTATTTTGGTCAAATCTAATAAATATTGAAGATGTTACACAATCTGTTCTGTGTGTTATGAAGGTCTCTCAGTTGGCAATGAGTTGAGGTCAGATTATCACTTAAATGCTCATTTTAAACACAATCCATGCTGTAAGATCTGTATACTGAACAAAAAATGACATCCTTCCATATTTTGAGAGCTTAAAAGCTAAAAAATAACCTGACAATGAAGAAAAAACAGGACAAAAGTCACTATCAGCTGATCATGAGTCAGTTCTCCTCAGTGTGGAGTGCACAAATCTCAACATGTGCAAAAGCATGACATTTTTAAAAATGGACCCTCTGCTGCCTGTTTCATCCCTGGAGATGTTGTCTTTTAATGTAGTTGCATTAAACATCCTGCTGTTACAGTTTCTGAGGATTGAACGTTTAAACTCAAATCAGCTGTTTCAACTAACAAGCCTGTTTTCCTTCTTCTGACTCCTTGAAGTTTCTTTTTGAAGGTTTTGTGAGGAATGTGGATAAATGTTTGTGCAGCAGGTAACATCCAGGTTTTGTTTGTTTAATTAGGCTTTTTGGGTGCGTTATCTGAAGAATGAGACATCTCAGTTCTCAAAACAAGAACTTCACTCCTGCTGCTTCCTTTTTTCTCCACCCAGAACCTGTGTGACACCACTCACCCCACATGGGATGGTTGTTATAACTTCTTACTGAAATGCTTCTGCTGAGATTATGTAATAAACTGCTTTCTGTGGCTTTTTTTTTTGGAGGCTTTTAGCAGCTTAAGCTGTGAGTCTCCTCCCCCTAGTGGCGTCTTTGAGTACTGCAGCTTTATTTAATTATGTTTTTTCTACAAAGTCCCAAAAACAAAACGTGATTTTATTTCATTTTAATAAAACTAAATATACGACAAACATTTTAGAGTTTAGTTGTGTTAGAAAAGATTAAATCAAATAAATGTATTAATATAAAATAAAAAAAACAAAAGGCCAAAAAATGGCAAGGAAATGAGTTTAGTGTTAATTATAAGGAAATAATTTCTTATCAAAATACATTTATGACAAAAAAAAATTTTTCTGTATTTAACACAATATTTCATTTAATTGTTATTTATGATGTTCGTATTTTTTTACGTTCTGCAAAACAGGGGAAGTTGGATGACATTTTTTTTCAATTTATTTTAAAAAATCATACAGTGCAATTTAAAATATCATTTTAGGACAAAATAATAATAATAATGATAATAATAATACCAGGACTTTGTACTGAAAATGTAACTGATGAATTATGTAACCTCAGAATAAAAAAGGGACAGTGACGATAATCCTGTGACGTCTGTTGTTGTCGTTATGTTGTTTACTCTCCTGTAATCAATGCCAGGCTGCTGCTTCACTCATATCCCAAATCCAACTCGCTGATTAGAAGCTTTTTCTGTTATATATACACACTCCAGCCTGGATAATACACAAAACAAAAAACTGGTGCTGAGACTTTGAAATCTGATGCTACAAACAAGATGCTGATAAAATGTATTTGATAGAAACTGATAACTTACAGCTGAATAAAATGATTTTTAATAAGTTTACCACCAGTGATAGACAAAACAAGGGTTAATTTAGCTGCAAAAGTTTGTGTTGCCATTTTAAAGTGAATAAGGAAATAAAACATAATGATTACACATAAGTTTTGTTGCTTTTTTTTAAAATGTAAAACATTATTTCTGCATCTATTGAGGGTTAAATGTTGGCCAGATGGTTTAGTTTAGCATCAAGAATTAGAACAAAGAATCTTGGTTCCTTTCAAATGTGCAAAAAACTTGCAAATGAGCAAAATTGAAGCACTAAAACAATCTTTATGTTAAATAATGATCTATTCTGGCTCCTCCTAAGTAACAAAAGCATATTTTTGATATTGTGGAACCACAACTGTATCCTGAACACAGAGATAGTTTTGTTAATGACCCGTCTTCTCAGAAAAACACATCTAGTTGTCAGTTTGATCACATGTTTCAGGACTGAGAAATGACCCAACAAAGCCTCTGAGCTGCAGATCTGTTTCACCTGATAATCCGTATAACTCAGACTGTGTATGGCTGCAGGTTAGTGGGTGGGGGGGTGACGAACACGTGATGATGTAAGGAGTCTGACGTGCGTCACATCTCATAGCAAACAAGCCAGAGCCGTCGGACGCCCTCACTGTGAGCGGAGCACGGCTGGAATCACTTTAGAGGATTTAGACCGTCATGTGTTTGGATTACAGAGAGATTTCACCTGTCCATCTGTCACCTCCAGGCTGCTGCAAATCTTTGTTTTGTTTGTCCACTTTTACAGACTGATTACACAGAAAACACAAATAAACTCCTAAATATGCACAAAGTGTACTCATTAGAACTTCTTATTCCCATTGGGCAGCCATGTTTCTGTTTATTATAGTCATTTTTACAGTTATTTATTTCTTATGATGTTAAATTTTCTCTCTTTTCTTATCTATGAGTTTTTGCTGTAAACAAATTACAAATATTGAAACAAAATGTTAAAAAATATGATAAATATTATAAAAAATCTATCAAATATGAAAATTAATATATTATAACTATAAATTGGAGTTGGACAACTTTCAAATTTGAAGAACAACACCACAAATGTGTCGCGTTTTTAAAAAATTTACATGTGTGCGTCGTGTTCTCATTTCATGGAAAAGCAACTTTACAGAAAATTTTAATAATAGTTTTACATCAAAATCATCAAGACAAATAAATGTGTCTTTAAATGGACCTAAAAGAAGATCGCTGGTGTTTTAATGCATCTTGCATCCACTGAGCTCCAGATTTGTCTCTGCCGTGCTTCAATGTGAGCGCTTACTCTGATCGGCTAAAGGGGCTGCAATTATTTAAAAGCTACATATAATTCCTGTACCTTTTAATGCAATTAATAGTTTGTCCGGTTCTTTGTGGGCCAAATAGAGTGTGTTCACAGACCAGATAAGGCCTGAGGGCCACCAGCTGACGATCACTGTTCCACAATGAAAACCAATGTTTTTGAGGTCATTTTCATTTAACATAAACTGAACTCCTGTTTATTAAAGAATGAACTCATGTTTACTACTTTAATATTTCTTCAAAGTGTTTTGTGTGTTGTTATCAACCAGATATCAGATGACTCATTATGAATTGGTGCAATAACTTTAAACCTATAAAGACTATCTAATCAGTGGGACCTCTTCCTATCAGCTGCAGCGTTCTTGAGTTGGTTTATTTGCTGAATTTCTGTCTGACTTGATTGTGTTAACATCAATAACTCAAGAGTCTTTGACCTTTTTCTCAGAAGAGGCAGGTCAGTGAAGATGTTTATGGCAAGCAATTTGTGTATTTATTCAATATCTCCAATGTCAAGGGTCATTTTGCTCTACTAGTTCACCAGTTGGTTATTTGATAACACTGTTGAATAAAAACACTGACTGGTAAAAAGCTAACTAGTTAAATAGTAAGGTCTAAATTGGATTCACTGGTCAACTAGTTAATATTTAAGTAGTTAGTTGTAACCTAGTTGACATTATAGACACATTGGTCAAGTAGTTGACATTTTGTAAGTTGACTAGTAAACTAGCATGGTCTAAAAAGCATCAACTGATCGTCTAGTGAGCATTTTAGGTTCTATTAGTTAACTATAGGACCAACATTAGGTGTACTAGTTGACTAGTGAATAGTTGGGCTCTTATTTGACATTTAAAGTGAACTAGTTAACTAGTTATCTGCACAAATAACTAATGTCAAAATAGTGTCAACCTGTTGACTAGTGACCATTTTAGGCTTTACTAATTAACTAGTAGGACCAACTTGTTGTGTACTAGTTGACTAGCGAATATGTTGGGTCTTAACTGTGAACTAGTTAATCTTGTTTGATGCATAAATGTCAAAATAGCGTCAGCTTGTTAACTAGTGAACGTTTTGGGTTTTACTAGTTAAATTTGTAAGTCACACTAGTTAATAAGTAGGCAGAAATCAGTTTTCACTTTGACATTAAAGGAGAAATGATGTTGCTCATCATGACTGATTTAACAAATAAAAGGGTGAAACATTCAAGGAGTTCATTACTTTTACAGGCAATGTCTAACTTGGGCCAGTGGTATTCTAGTGCATGTAAAAGTTAACTAGTGGGGCTTTTAAGTTACTAGTACAGCACTTTGGTTGACTAGTTTGACTTTATCTGCTACTTGCTGGAAAAAAGTCACTAGTGACAGAATAATGCCACTAGGTGTTTTTATTCAACTAGTGCAGCAATATGTCAAATATTTTGCAACCAAATATCCAGCTAGTGCAGTGTAGTGGTTAACTAGTACAGCAAAAATGATGCTTGATATCAGGGATTTTGAATAAATACACAAAAGACTTGCCATACAGGATCACTGTATACTAATGTTGTGTACATCAGATTGAAAATGCTGTGATAAATCCACACAGGAAGTTGTTCTTGTGATGGTTTCTGTCACTAAACACAGTCCACAGTTCACTCTCTGTTTGATTACAGTGAAACACAGAGATAGAGGAAGAGGATGCTGCAGCTGGATTTGAAGGTTACTGTGAATTTGTGCAGAAAGAAACTGTCTGACGTCAGTTCCTCCCACCTACACAGGAGAAACCAACAAACCTTGATATCCACCTACACAACAACAGCAGACTGAGCTGCTGCATCTCACAACCCAACAAACATTTCCTCCTGTAATTAACGCGTCTCTGACCCTCCTGTAAATATGCTCCTTATCTGAGAGGAGTTCATTCACACTGGGTGACCTCTTCAGGATGAGCTTCACATCGTCCACCTCTGTTCAGCCCACTCTGCTTTCTCTCTCTCTCTCTATCTGCCTCTTCATCGCTCTCCAGCTCCCTTTCAGCTGATAGAGCTTATTGTGGGCAAATAGGCTTAGGAGCATCGCTATGGCAACGGTGAATCGTAAAAAGCTACATAAGCACTTCATCAGGGGCCGTGATCCAATGACTCCCCTCGGAGATGGTGCCCTCAACCTCCTGCAACAAGTAAAGGCAGGCCACCGAGGCTCCTGGGAGGAGGAGGAGGACACTCAGAGAGGTGGAGATAATTCTGAGAGAGGATGGAAGAGACGAGAAGGAGAGACAGTCTCTATTCAGTCTCTGCTTGTCATCAAGTCACTCTTCAGTATCCAGCTGGGCTTCTAGACGACTAGCAGTTTGTTCTGCAGTGGATTCATTTTTATTCTGTGGCGCTCAAGACAGAACCTAACACTCAAGAAGGTAAGAGAAGAAAGAATTGAAAATTAAACATTAGAAACCGGTGCTATGTTTGAAATAAGCAGTAAATATTTTAAGCAGAAAAGCAGCAGAGAACTGCTGAGCTGCAACGACAAAATAAAACTAAAGTATCGACAGAAAACCTGTTGATAAATTACGACGGAGTTAAACAAGTAACTGCTAAAGAATCTGAAATGTGAGGACTTGTGTTATTAAAAGTTTTATCTAACAACTCATTTGAGAGGATTTAAAATGATTTCTTGTGCCATTAAATAAATAAATAACACTATGACCTTTTTTTAAAGATAGGTTGATAAATATGAAAAAAAATTGAATTTATAAGCATCTTTGCTTTAATTCTTAATTTAAAAACACACAACTCTCTTAAAGAATCTAATGTTTTAATTTTGAAAGAAACCCTAAGACCTTTTTATTTATTTTGGTTTTTTTTATTATTATGTGGCCTGTTTAATATTCTCTCAGTAACTTATTTTTTGTTGATTTCTCATTTCTTGGTCATTTACCTTTCATTTGATGTTTTTTTTTAATGCATTTTATTGTATATTTTCTACAAGAATTACCATAGTTCATTGTATTTCTCTTCTTTAAGACCTAAAAAACTGTATTTTTTGTGCAAAAGAAGCTTTATTAAAACAGACCAGGACTCTTTCTGCAGTAAAACTGACACCATTAAAGAATCCACAGAGTTTTTAAATGTCTGTTTGGATCCCATCTCGTCACTGACTGACCAGTGGATGCATATGCAGGAGCAGGTGTCGCTCTAATCTCACGGCGTCTCTCTGATGTTTCCCTGGACACTTTGTGGTTAATCTGACCAACAACTCCCAGTACAGCTCAGCAAGGTGAAGCGTGAACAGCAGCTGTGGTTCAGCATGTCCACAAATTCAAAGAGGACAAACACTAAAGAATTAAACTGAAACTTACTGTTACCATTAAAACAGACACGCATGCATTAATCTGTGCTTTATGCTTTAAAACCGACGGATTCTTCTTGAGCTCTAATGAAGTTTATTTTCACAACAAACCATCCTTTACCACCAGTGTCATGGTGATTGTAAAAACCTGATTAAAACCTGTCCACTGTAAACATAATACATCAATCAGCTCAGCTGCCTACGCTCCAGGTTGATTCAGTTATTTCTGGTTCTTTTATCACAAAAAGCTTTTCCAACAAAAGATTTAAAAGGTTCTATTAGGAAACATCTGTAGAACAAAGAGCTGCTGGAAGATGAGGTGTGTTTTGGAAATATGTTCAGATGAAACACTTCAGAGGATGTGATGTTTTAAAAGATGGACAGAACATGATTTTCTCATGTGGAGGATAAAAATAAAACATAAAAGCTCCATCAGGTGTGAATCCTGCAAAGAAAAATGACAGCTCATTCTCTAACCTCTCTATTGATCTTAATCAGATTTTACATTTTCAAATAAACTAAGAGTCTGACAATAAAAACCTCCAGAAATCCGATCAGTTTAAATGTTTAAACATGGTGGCGGTAACTTAGTCTTTCTTCTTCTGCAGTAAAAAGTGGAGGACGACGAGGTCATGGCCTCCTGGTTCAGCTGGAACGAGCCTTATTACCGGAGCCCCCGTAAAGACCCGGCTGACGTGGTCACCGACACGCTGATGCTGGAGTTCAGCTGGCAGCTGAAGGAGACCGAGCGGCAGCAGAAGGAGAGGGAGAACGAGTACCGGCGTCTGAAGACCGGTGTGGATTACAGCTGGCTGGCCAGCACGCCTCGCTCCTCCTTCAACATCAGCACCGGGGAGAAGCTGGCTCTGGAGGACCTCTGCGCCCAGGTGCCTCCATCCTGCTGTGGGCTGGTCATCCTCAAGTAAGGAGACCATTATTAAGACACTTCATGTTTGTTAAGGATCATTCCATCTCTGTGTTTGACTCAACAGACTGAAAATAGCTGATCTTCAAACTATTTTTTAAAACTTATTTTGTAGCTTTGTCCAAAACAAATGAAATCATTAAGACAGAATTACAACCAAATGTTAAAATATTCAAATACAATTTGAAACCCACTTAAATTTTTTTAAATCCAATTGAGTTTTGACAGTTCTTCCAGTAAAACAAGGATGCATCACCAATTATTTTACATACTTTATGAAGATAACTAAATTATGAAAAGGCAGACGGTGCTTCAGGATTTCTGCTAAAATGTGTGAACATTTAGAAGCAGCTGATTTTAACGTTGAGGGGTTTGTGATTTCTCTCTGGATTATAAGAAATGTTTCAGTCCATCTTAATAAAAGGCCAAAAATCACTTAGCTGGGAAACAAATCCCCAGAATGAGTGCTTTTAAAGGCGTGTTGAGGCAAAGCCACTTCCTGTAGGGAGGTTGAGTGGTAATTAGGAGCTTGTCAGATTTATTTTAACATTTTCTATCATGTGTTTGTTTATTGTGCAATGAGGTTTTAGGTTCTTTAAGTTCTGTGGGAACACGGACAGTACCTGGAATGACCGAAGCTAGTATGGGAATGTGAACTAAACCTTTAAATAAAGTGCAAATGTTTTAAATCAACTTTATTTAGAGTTCTGCAGGTAACTTATTTGGATTTTGGCTGCTTTTTTCCCAAGCCTGACAACCTATCAATCAAACCCTTGAGAGACCATTAAGAGTATTTCCCCCTCTTGCTTAAATTGTAAACTTAAAAAAAAACACTATAAATCAACAACAAAGCCATATTTTCCCTTAAAAGAAAACAAACTGAAAAAGGACGGAGATACGGTCATTTGATTTGGGCCAAACCTTGAAAGTAACCGATTAGTTTTGTGTTGCTTTTCACAGGTTTAGGGATGTTCTGCAGGCCAACGAGCCCGAGGTGCAGGAGGTGTCTGGTCACTTCCGATCCGTCCTCCTGGAGGCTCTGGAACAGCTGAAGGAGGAGAAGGAGGCGCAGCGGCTGGCTCGCCAGTGGAACAACAAAAGAGCCATGAGTATGAATTTCAGGTCCCGGCTCAAGATCAACCCGTTTGGAAGCACGGTGGGCCTCACCTCCGCTGTGGCCAACGGGACGGGGATGAGCGACCTGAAAACCGTGTCAGAGGACGTGGAGAAAGGGACGGCGAGGGACGAGAGGCTGCAGAAGGTGTGGAGCATGCCCGACTTCAAATACAAAGGAAACAGCTGCAGTAAACTCATCTGATACGGAGCGTTTAACAGACAAAACATGACCGTTTCAGAGGGAGGAATAAATCTCCAGAACTCCAAAGTATTCCAGTGCATCCCACCAGGCCAAGGAAAGATTTCACTCAGTACCACTCAGCCTGCTTCACCTGTCTTATCTGAAAGGGTAACAGCAGGTGTTTCTGATTCCTCTCTACCTTGATTCGAGGTTTTCAGCACTTGAAACAGTTTTATATGTTGCCTGAGATTATCTTTTGTGATTTTTCTTTATTTTGTAGAAAAAGGCTTCAAGGGCTATTTGTGGTAACCAAATAGGAGCAACTAATGTGATTTAAATGCTTTTTTGTTAAAGAAGAAACACATTTTTAGATCAAGATTGGCCAATAAATAATTATATGATGTAAATGAAATAAAATGCTTGTAAAGTGAAGAATATTTTTGCTATAAACATACGCTGCTGTAAATCTCAAACACACACTCCTCAGCATCAAGCATCACCCAAGGTTAGAAAACTGAAGAGCTTTTCTTCCTGTGCTTTTTTATTTTCAAGAGGGTTTCAGAAGAAAACACCCAAACGTTTCCTATAAATGTCCTTTTTTGTTGAATGAAACATTTCAAAGTCTTTTTTTCCTTCTGTCACACGCTTTCAACAACACACAAAGGTTCTGTGTCATCCTCCATTTAAAGACGTCACCGTGTTTTAAAGAACAAATCCGACAGAAATGACGTTTTAGGGCAGAAAAAAAGACAAACGTGAGGAACAAATGCACACGTTAGATCTACGATTTCAGTACAGGTGGAGAACATTAAGACTCCCAGAGCTCGAGGTTACAGCGAAAAATCAAAAGTTCCTAAAATAAACGGTCATTATTAAAACACACAGCCGACATATTTAAAAGTGACTTTATGATTTTAAAGATCTCACATCAAAACATGACGAGGGATCTACTGATGACGCAATAATAAGTTCTGAAAACACGCAGACATGAAACACGATCTGGTGTGGGCAGAGCACTCGTTTAAAGGGATATTTCAAATATTCTAAGCATATTTTTGCTGCACAACAGCTTCTTGATGTTTGGAGAAATAAGAGTCTAAGCCCAACAGGACTCAGGAGTGACAAGCAGCAAGTCCAAAGTGTTGCTGCCGTCTTAAAACGTCTCTTTACGCCATCAATTTCACATTATTTTAGCATGTAATATGAAATTAAACACAGTGTAAAGATTTTATTAAACAAAACTGGATGAATCGCTGTAATATTTTGGAGTTTGAAGCTGTTTTCAGATGGCAGCAATTAGCTTTTAGCTCATCTGTCCTGCTGAACATAAAACTATTTCCCCACAATGAGGCTGCTCAGAAAAACACTTTTACATTGCCAAAATACCCCTTTAACGGCTTGACTTGTTTCAACCACAAGAAGTAGGTTATCTATCTGATCACAGATCAGCCTTCTTACATAACTAAAAATGTCTGACTAACCTCAACATAACCACCTGCAAGACATCAAGGAGAAAATGTTGCTACTGGATTGAATGCCTCTTCATTCCTGGAAGGGAAGTCTCCTCCCCTCCATCCAGCTCGCTGCTGCCCTCCTGTGGTGATGCAAGTCACTTGTTTTCATCAGTTCTCATCAGTGAAAGTTGTTTCCTGAGTTCACGATGGCTTCACAGAGTGGAGTTCAAGAACTCGAGGAGTTCTGCTCGATTTTTATCTCGCTGTCAAAAACCAAACAACTCGTGAGAAACAGAAAACTAAAAACACCACAAATGGAAAACGAAACGTGCGATTACCTGTTTGTCTTTTTTGGACTTCTTTACTTTCATCTTTATCTTCTTCCCTGAAATCATGCTGTACTTTCCTTTTTTCCTGTCCTTTAAGTACTAGAAGAAGAAAAACAGGCTTCAAAACCTAAATATAGCAAACCAACATCATTAAATGTGCTGAGGAGACGTAGCATAAAGCAATCAGAAGTCTCAATGAATTGGAGCCGTAAGAAAGTTTGACTAAATCATAAATATCATTCAATAATAACTGAATGGATGAATATCATGATTTAAATATGCTTTGAGGTGTCAAAATAAAATCTAAATCGGTTTAATGTGAGCATTAATTAAATGTTTTTCTACCTTAGAGATCTGAACAGGTCCTGAGTTCTCTCCTTCTTTAGATTTCTTCTCTTTTTTACGCTTGCGTCTCTTGTCTTGCTTCACTTTCTGTTGCACAAACAAAACAAGATGTTATTTTTAAAAATCCTGAGAGACTTAATACAACGTGGCAAAATAAAATATTATTGTTACTTTTTTGTACTTCTCCTTTTTCCTTTTCTTGGAATGCTTTCTGGATTTACTACGCGAGTCTGAAAAGAAAAAGACAAACATGAGAAATTTATCAGACTGCAAAGAGACAAAGACTCTGATGTTTTTGTTTCTCAGATCAGATTATCAGCACAGCACTGTTATCTGTAAGTGATCAGATTATATTTCTGTGTTTATGGATTACTGACCTAATTATGTTGTGGTGGCAACAACACAAAAACAAGACTTTATTCATTTAAATGGATTTATGGTTTTATAATAGTCATTTTCTTACACAGCCGTGTGCAGTCTGTCCACTCTGCTTCTATAGTTATATTTTCTGTTAGCTGCTAAGTGCATTCCAGGTGATGCAAACAGAATAATCACTAATCAACCTGGAGAAGTGAATTCCTTTTAGTGATGCTCGAGATAACCCTAAAATACATTTCAAACTTTTACGTACACTTACCACTACTGCTCGAGCTACTCCGGCTGCTGCTAGATGAATGTGATGAACCTCCAGAGGAGGAAGAGGAGGAGGAGGAAGAAGAAGAAGAGGAGGACCGTGAGGGTGAAGCTGAAGAACTGGAGGATGAGGAGGAAGATCTTCCACGACTTCGTTTACGCTTCTTTTTCTCTCGTTCTAATAAAAAACAAAGCACAGATTTTAACAGGAAACAAATAATTACTTTCATACAGAAGTGATAAACAGTCTTAATTTTGCAGCCTTTAAATCATTTAAGTTATTAAAAATGACCAAAACTGAAAAAAAAGTCAAACATAATCTATAAAAGACATCAAAAATATGTACAGATCAAAGAATTTCTCATATATTTTATAATTTGATCTAAACTTCTGATTTCTTTCTACAAAAAACTCGCTGAGGTTAAAAACTAGTCCAGTGGTTCCCAAAGTTGAGGTTGTGACCCCACTGTGGGTCCTGAAACAAGTGTGGACTTGTGATTTTCTCTATAACTCTGAGTACATTGAAGATTCGTTGTTAACAGCATATTTGTATTAAATGTTACAAAAGCAGTTTTCATGAAATTATTTTAAAAAAAAGAGTGTATTAGTTCTTGCTATTGCTTGTGTTATCATGCCCTAGCTTTATTGTTTATTTGCTATGTTTATATAATTTTACCAGTGAATGATTGAGGTCATTTTGTGGGTCAGAAGCTGAAAGAAATGATGGAAATATGATTATTTAGGTTTTGTCATTCAAATATCACAGTCAAGTTATTTTTCCTAATATATTTTGCTTTTGGATGAAGCTGATAAGCATTTTTGAAAGTTTACTGTCGAATAAGTTACTTCAGAACACTTTGTTCTAAAATTGAATTAAAGATTGTCATAAAATGTGTTTTATTACTGCCTTTTTACACTTTATAAAATGAGGCATCAGCAGGCAAGTGATTTGATTTTTTGAAGAGAAAATCAACTTCAAAGAATGTGGTGAAAGCATCACTTTAAACATTTGTATCATAAACGCCTTTGTTTTGTTGCTAAATTCTGTATAGTGAATACCTAAACGCTTAATTTACACCTAACACTGTTTGCTACTGGACTGCATTAATGCTTTATTTACCTAAAAAACAACAAGAAATAATAAGTCATGTCACCTCTGCTCCTTGATTTCCTCCTTTCTTCTGTTCTGGATGTGGAGCTGGACACCCTGCATTCCGCTTTTGTTGACTAGTAGAAACACAAAGAGATTATTATTTTACAGCAAACTGGATACAAGCATTTCATTTAAATCTCCAAACAACACCAGCTAGTACAAAAGGTTACCACAATTTAACTGTCAGAAATGTGTGCCTACAGACGTAAAGTTGCAGCGCTGAACCTCTTTTAATTCACACATGTCTTGATTTGTGTTTGTTGAGACGTTTGATGTTTTTCGTGTTAATTTTCGTTTCAGTAATCAGAGCTACATAACCCGGCTAATGCTAAAGCAGAGCCGATGACAGTCTGTGTGCTTTACTCACCATAACTAGACGTTAAATCAGACACCAGAACCACGTCCCACTGCCACCGCTTCCACTGGACAAAATTATTAAGTTTATAAATATTTGTTCACTGTTACGATCGGTCGATTAGCGATAATTAGCAGTCTTCGACATTTTGTGGACCATGATGCACCGCTGCTAGCTCGTTCAAAACAACAGGAGTCAGAGACACCACAGCGCCCCTAGTGGCCTAAAAGGGGAAAACAGGTGGTTTCAAAGTTTTGTATTCATAATTTGACCACATGATGGCGCTAGAGTCAGATTAAAACGAATCTTTAGGACCGAAAGAGCCACTTTTACTATTTATCCCATTCAAATAATTTGTATGTGCATTCCAATAAATGTACAAAACTATGTTTAGTTTTTTACAGCTTTTTTTCTAGTATGTCAGAAAGTTGCATAATCAAAGCAGGGAGTGAGTTAGCAAACTATTAGCCAAAAGGCAAAAGTGATCACTGCAATTTATTCAAATTTTTGGTGAAAACGTGAGCTGTTTTAATAAATGTTTGCACTGAAATTATGTAAAACAATCTATTTGCAATAAAACTTTTATTTTGCTGTGAAAAATCCATGCATTGATTGCAACAAATATATGGAAAACAGTTAAAACTACCACTATCTATGGTCAATAATGTAAATGTTGCTCAGGTTCGTGTCATGTTAGAGTCCTGAAAGCTAAGAGAAGTTGAGACATTTTTTTTTCTTTATCACATATAAGCAGGTTTTCTCACTCAATCAAAGGTGAGATTATTCATCAATTTAAAAAAACTGCATAAAATAAACAACAATAGAAAAACTAATTTCTGCAAAGAATTTGGTGAATGATTGTTATGTTGTATCTGCAACAATATTTTAAAAACTAGCACACAAACAGGTATCATTGTACAAAAACATATTTATTATGACAGTATTAGTATTTAATACAAAGAGCAAAAAAAAAAAAGTCCACTGTATAAAAAATATCCTGAAATATTTCAGCATTTTGGGCATCACAAATCATTTGAAAAACCTGAATATGTCCCATATAAGAAATCTATTTTAGTCAGTTTCATCAAGCTTTCAGTTTTATGTCTGGAACACATGAATAAAAACAGCTTTATGTGTCATTTATCTGAGAAGATGAGCTTTAAACTCACATAATGCACTAAAAATGAGCCTTAAAGGAACCCATTAGTGAGAAAAACAGGTCAAATAAGGCCTGACTGGTGCTTTTAAAAAAAAAATCACTGAAAAATGATTCAGTACCAGTAATTAGCGTTGATAAAACTGACCGTGTCGATCCATCTAAGAACTAAACTGTACATGTGAAAATACATCAGAAAACACAAAGAAACCCAGCTTGTTCAGTAACAGCAATCTCATGCAAAATTGTACAAGTGTCCTCAGAAAGATAGGAAAAGATGCTTGGAAGTCAGACATACAAAGGTTTATTAGTATTAAGATGTTTTTGTGACCATCCCTGCTTCCAGTGAGCGAAGCAGCAGAACAAAGCCCCCCTGTTAGTCTTAGTTGATATGCGTTTGTCAGATTTAAGAAAATATATGGGGAAATGCATGCTATTGCAATATCTTTAAACAGGCGCTGTTTTAAAAATATAAAATTACATTTAAAAAAAGCTTATAAAAGTTGCTGAGTTTCAGCTGTGAAGGTATGGAGTTGATTTTTTAAAGTTTTAATCAATACGTTCAGTGTAAAATTATTATTTTTCATATCTAAATGATTTTTTCCCCTCAAATTACAAATTTAAAATGTACTGCAATGGAAAAGAGTAACATATATGTAAGACACTTTTTAAAAAATGGTTGTGAAGTTTGTTTCTCAATTCACAAAAATGTAGCTAACAATTGAAGCTCGAAATAAACAAAACCACTTTGTGTCTTCTATTTGAGCTAAATAAATGTTATACAGATGTTTAAGCTTCTGCTTTATTCTTTGAAGGATCTGCAGGAACCAAACTCCCTTCGTTCTCCTCTTCCTCCTCAGGAACCTGGAAGACAGCACAGAATATTAAAATACTTCCTAACAAAGTCAGCATGCATCATAGAGCTATTGTCCTAAAACACATGAAAATAAACCAGAAAGCAAACCCTGATGCTCTGAACCTGATTTAATAACCCAGTCAAACAGTGTTAGTGCATCTTCCTCTTGTGATGCTCAACATTCTGCAGCTGATATTTATGAGGAGTGGGATTTCTCACCTCCCAGTAAAGCGCGTCATCGTAGCAGTTCTGGTCCGGAGGTTGTCCCCAGAACGGCAGCTTCATTATTAAACCTTGAAGAAGATATCGTTTGATTAACCCGTTGTTATTGTGCTTTTTCTTCACATCACAGTTGTGTTTAGTTCTCACCTGTGATAAGTCCTCCGATCAGAGCGAACCCGAGGGAAGAGGCTAAGGCAGCAGCTTGCATGGAGGCAGAGCTGAGATTTAAATGGAGAATAACATCACTCCCATTGCAACAATCCAGTCTTTTATTACGTATGTGTGTTTTAATGTGTTAAATTTACCCTTCCTTCTTTCCTAAAGCCACAGCCACGATGCCGGCCAGCCCACCGAGGATACCCGGCATGCCGTGCAGGTTGTGGACTCCACAGGTGTCCTGGATTCCCAGGCTGGAGGCCAGAATGGGCTACGAAGGAAGGAAAAAACAAGCCTGGTTTTCTCTTTTTATTGCATTTGATGGTAAAACTGTATTTATATTTTGCAACACTAATAAATACAAATGATTATTTTTCCTTTATTTTTTGATTCATGGAAAACGCCACAAATACCTCAGTGGAATCAGCTGTGACCTTTACAGGTTTCTGCTTTTCTAACAGACTGGTGAGTTGGTTATGACAGATGTGACGTACTTTTCTCCCCACATGCAGCATATTAAAAGAAAGGGCCTCCCATTTAAGCTGCATGACTAAACCTAAGGAAATGTGTTTGATTTGGTAAAGATTTGTTGCTAATTGTAATATTTACTCTCCATATTACAGGTAATGTTAGAGATGAGAAATTTGTCTCGTCACTTGAGGAGCTTTTTCATCATTACATGAGTTTTTTCAGGCTTTTTGATTGTTGCATCTCAGTCATCAAGTTTCTCATTTTTGACTCTTCTAAACTTTAACTCACAGTGAGGTATTTGAAGCCCAGGGTAGAGATGATGCCAGCTACAAATCCAATCAGCATGGCTCCAAACGGATCGATGTTCATGTCAGCACAGGTTCCCACTGCAACTCCACCAGCCAGGGTGGCATTCTGAATGTGCACCTGTACAAACATATAAACTTGTTAGATGTTAGAGTTTAGATGAGTTTAGATCAGAGGAAAGCTGTCCCACCATGTCCAGTTTTCCTTTGTGCTCCACCAGGCTGGAGATGGCGTAGGCCGAGAGCACGCAGGTGGCCAGGGAGAGGTAGGTGTTGATCACTGCGGTGAGCTGAGGCAGGCCCGGGTCAGCGATGGCCGAGTTAAAACTGGGCCAGAACATCCACAGGAAGACGGTTCCTGCAGAAGAAGTTACTCATCACTGCTTGTGTGCACTTGGAGGAACAATTTATGCACGTGCAGAAGGATGTGTGAGGGAAGATAACTGTATAACACACTGAATAATGAAATAATTTATATCATTTTGTTCATTGTTTTATGCACTTTATCCAGTTAAAAGCATGGACTGGTTATTTTATAATGCAAAAGTTAAAATTCAAAGTTTCCTCATGTTGCAAAACTAGCTGGATTTGGTTATTGTTGAAATCAAAGAGGAGGAAAATTATTATTTACATAACAAGCTAATAATCTATTTCTCTGTCTTTATGCATTGAACAATGTATGCGTACAAGTTGCAGAGAAAGTGTGCAGCTGACCTAATAATATAATACTAACAAAAGCGCAAATAAATGAGTTATTACAGCAGCTATTGTGTGTTATGTGTGTTTTAGTTTAATTTCCTGACTCAGAAGTTATTAATTCTGACTTCTGAGCTCAAATAAATCACATCATCAGGATAATCATTTGTCTGGTTGCAAATAGCCAATCAAAAAAGGCGACGAGAGGAAAAAAGTCACTAATTCATTGCAAAAGACCACGTCCAGACCTGTGACCTCTAGAACTGTGATGTGCAGACCAGGTCCTCGAGGGGCCGCTATCCTGCACGTTCCGTTTATGATCTCCAACACACTTAAATCAGTGGTTGTATTACCTCTGCAGCAGCATGTCCTCAAGTACTGCAGAAGGCTGTTAATCACCTATTAATTCAAATGAGGCGTGTCGGAGCAGAGAAACATCTGAAACATGCAGGATAGTCTAAAACTAAACAAATTTAAATTAGATAAAAATAAAACAAACAAATGAATTAAATGAAATTAAATATTAAACTTTCCAGTTGAGATTTAGACTTTGGGGTTGAATGAGAACACTTCGTGGATTCTGCCCAGCCATTTAGAGTAGTAACTATTTTGTGGAGCTAAAGGTTCTCTTACCAATCATAGCAAACAAGTCCGAGTGATAAACAGATCCCTCGTTCTCATGTCCATTCCTTAAATTGGGTCTGTAAAGTATTCGAGCCACTGCAAGGCCAAAGTAAGCTCCAAAAGCATGAATGATCATCGACGCTCCAACATCATTAGCCTGCAAAAGAAAAAACAAAATATCACCTAATTCTCCTCTTCTTTGTTATCCTTTTACAGGTTTTACTGTTCGTGTCATTGCAAACTCACCTTCAGGATTTCTGCCACCAGATGCTCGTTGATGGAGAAGATGGTGATCTCCAGTATGGTCATGATGAGGAGCTGCACAGGGCTGGTTTTACCCAGAACGGCACCGAACGAGATCAGGACTGTAGCTGTGCTGAAGTCTGCGTTGATCATTCTGTGGGATGAAGAAAACGTTCACCCAATCTTTATCCGTTACTGTCAGACCTACTCAACACATGTTGTTTTTACTTTTTTATTTTGAAGCAATTTAGAATAAACTCCTTTGCACATTTCTGCATTAAAAATGAATGAGAAACTTTCTTTTCAGAGACGTACTTGAAGATGCTGACTTTAATCTTGCCGTGGTCCAGGTGCCAGATGCCCTGCATGAGGAGGCCCCACTGTAGACCGAAGGCAGCCAGGAGCAGGTTGACCCCCACGCTGCTGAAGCCGTATTTCTTCAGGAACGTCATCAGGAAGCCGAAGCCGATGAAGATCATGACGTGGACGTCCTGAAACACTGGAGTTATGAGAAGAGAGGTCACTTCTGCTGCTGAACAGGGGTGCGAAATTAAATCAGACGGAACATTTTAATAAAACGCTGCCTCCAATTAGACGAGAGCTACTCGACTCTGCTTTTCATGGTGTTTTTTTTTTTGTTAATGAGGAGTTACAGGAGTCGTTTCCCTCAACAAGAGCTGCTTTGTCTGTTGTGAGCTGTGGAAGCAATCTAATCACACTCTAGATGGCATTCTGGGAAAAAGAGGTCTTATTTGGTCTGTGAACCCATTTTCTATTAAGTGATCTTAATACGTTTAAATCTTAATAAAGGAGACAAACTGGAGGAGTCTTATCTTTTAGGATCACTATAAATCACCATGGGACAGATCACATGTTCCATAGTGCCTCAGTAGGAACATTTCTCCAACTAGATGCTCTCTAAATGCAGGGTTTTATTGTTTGAGGCCCTTTTCTCTTTTCTAAACTCATCATCGTGACAGGAAGTCAGACTCCTGCTTCCTTAAAGCCTCTAAGCTTGATATGATGAGCTTCTCATGTGGGAAATGCATCAAGGTGGAGGAACATAGGACTCATTTCCTCTGTTCTTGATGAACAGTTGGTGTACTTTATCCTCTATTGTTTGGACAGGACACCACAACCACAGCCATTATGGGATTTGTTTTTCTAGACATATCTTGGTTCATTTTCTTTTTGCGTAAAGAAGATCAAATGACTATTTAAACTCCACGTATATGAAATTTGAATAAACTGCATAAAGCCTGTATGCTGTTTAGACTAAATGTGTGCAGAAAAGCCTTTTCACATTCTTAATCATTTGATACGGGGTGATGGTCTTTTGTTGAGGGCCGTTCAGTCCCTGTACCAGAGGAGTGTGAGTCTGCAGAGCAGCAGGAAGATGGACCTGTTCCCGGTGATGGACCTGTTCCCGGTGATGGACCTGTTCCCGGTGAGGGTTGAACTCCATCAGGGCTGCTTTTGGTCACCAGAGGATCTCGTCTCTGCTTTTTGTGGATGATGTGGTCCATAGCTTCATCGAGCTCTGACCTTCAGCTCCTGGTTTGCAGCTGAGTGTGAAGCGACTGGGATGAGGATCGGCACCTCCAATTTTGAGACCATGGTTCTCGACCTGTAAAAGGTGGATTTCCAACTCCGAGTCTCTAGTTGAGTTTAAGTATCTCGAGGTCCTGTTCACGATTGAGGGAAGGAGGGAGCGGGAGATCTACAGGTGGACTGGGGCAGCGTCTACCGTCTTTGGGTAATGACCGAAAGAATGAGGTGGCAACTACAAGGAGCCAAAATGAGTTTATTCTGCAAAATGGCCAGACTTAGCCTTAGAGATAGAGTGAGGAGTTCAGACATCCTGGTGAGACACGTAGTAGAGCTGCTGCTCTTCCACATTGAGAGGAGCTAGTTGAGGTGGTTCGGTCATCTTGTGAGGATACCTCCTGGATGCCTCTCGGAGGTATCTTAGGCATGTCCTGCTGGCAGGAGGCCCCCAGGTTGACCCAAGACAAGCTGGAGGAAGCTCATCTCCAGGCCGCCCTAGGAACACCTTGGAGTCCTGCCTGAGGAGCTGGTGGAGGTGGTCGGGGAGAGGATGGTCTTGGATTCCCTGCTTGGGATGCTGCCCATGACCTCGATCTGGGATAAAGCAGAAGGCGAGGCTAGGGAGGCGATGTGATTATCTAAACCTTTCTGAATAGAAAATGTGTGAAAATGAAAAGATGCTTTGGCTTCTCCTGTTCTAGGGAAAATATTTGTTTTAGTCTTTTAGTGCAACCTTGAAAAGTGTGTGGAAAATTACAGACTCAAATATAAACTAAGACATCAGTTGCATTGCCGTTCTTTTGATTTTGTCTACTTTTGTGCGACTTTGTTGCATTTGATGTTTCTCTCATTTGCAGTTTTGTCTCACTTTATTAAAAAACAACTTCTTTGAACTTGATGAAATATGAAAATACCAGAAGTACTACATGTCACTACTGGTGGTGATATTTACACCTACAAATAACTAGGATATTATAACCATGTAATATATAGCTGACTGTGATGTAAAGGTTAATAAAAACATCATATTAAACTTCATAGGTTAAAGCTGTTTTAAGACTTTGGTCTTGGCTGTGCTCTGACTAGCAGTTCAAATATGATGACATGGATGATAATGGGTCTACTTTTACTCACAAATTTTTCAAAAAGCAGGACTTTTGGTCTCATTTACTATGAAAACCCCCCAGTTTGAAGAACTTCCTGTTATTTATGAACTTTTAATGGAGGTTACTGGTTCAAATACTTCACTTGATTAGACAAAAATGCTTTTCTTATCTCCTCATCGCGTCTTTTGATCAACTTTATCAGCACTAAGCACAACATGTGCAGCAGCACATTAAAGTGTAGCTATCTGATCGGGCTTACAGCCATATGGAGCAGAGAGAAATCCCATTTTTCTCTCACTTTAAACCTCTTTCTGAGTCCCATGGGTGACTCAGACTCCTTGCAATAAGAGGTCGAGGATGCTGAAGATATAAATCTGGAGAGCAGCCACGGTGAGTGGCAACGCGCCCAGATGTTTGGTAACACTGAGTGGGT
The DNA here is from genome assembly GCA_006937965.1 of Callopanchax toddi. Taxonomy (NCBI): domain Eukaryota; kingdom Metazoa; phylum Chordata; class Actinopteri; order Cyprinodontiformes; family Nothobranchiidae; genus Callopanchax; species Callopanchax toddi. Next base: position 869,163 of record SSNR01000020.1, on the reverse strand, counting down.
GAGAGAATCCCTCTGAGGAGCATCTATGGAGCCGACTGAGGGAGAGTGATGCAAGCAGAGCAAAAAAAAAAAAGAATTATTCGAATGCAGGAGCGATGCATCCATCACCTTTCCTTTGATGTGTTCATTCTGCATGTCAGCTCCTCATTAAGATGAAATTAGAAACTTGTGCAGAGTTACACGATGCCAAAAAATCAGAACACCTCTGTCACTCAAAAGAAATAGCTGCACGATAATCAGTCATTATTACATTTTATGCATTTGTCTTATTTTGAAAGTTTAATTGCAGAGGCCTGCATGACAGAAGGTGAATTTTTGCACACAACTTCAAGGTTTTTCATGTCTTGCAGCTGCTACTCATCATAATTACAACATTTTCAGTATTTTACTGAGACATGTTTGCAGACATATTTCATTATTTACACGTTTTTGAGCCTATGGGGTAATATTTGAGCTTATTCATTAAATCTTTTTGGGAACGTTTCTGCAAAACAGCATTTTGTGGAGAAAAAAGAGCATCAAAAAACCAAATTAGCATTAAAAATGATCTTTACCTTTGATTTTAAACACAGAGTTTATTAATTCTTTGCAGGAATTTTGCATTACATAGCAACAAGTTTAAAAAAACTTAATTTTACTTAAGTTAATTAAAATATTAATACATTTGTTTTTTTAATGCACTCTTGCAGGAGAGTATGCAGCTGAAACATCCTATCTAAAGTGCAAAAATGTAACGTTCCTGAGGGTGAACTAATCTCCGTGGCTCATACCTGCCCCACCCAATCATCAGCAGACATTTACAGCAAGACAGCAGTTAGTGGCTGCAACTATCTTAACGCTGATAAGTCCTTCAGATGCAAATGGGAGTCTTAACTGTAAAAACGATTCAGCGTTTCCTGAAAAGAACCACAGAAACACCGTGAAACATGAGCTTTTAGATGCCACAAAAGCTGCGTTTCTTCCAGCTCCAGCACCCACCTGACTGCTCCAGATCACCCAGTTTGTCACAGTAAATGCAAATCATGTGCAAGAGATGACACTTTCTCCTGCAGGAGGCTTTTGACTTCATGTTTGACTTTTAGAAAGAAGCAAACACATGACTCCTTTTATTGAATTCAGCCAATCTGCTTTAGAAAAAAACTCCTCTTATTTAATGAAAAGTTAAAGCACAACAGGAGAGTTGTTCCTGTGAAAGAGGGAAGTGTTTTTTTTTTAGTTCACACAGCTCTGAAGTTAGAATAAACATGTTTTAATATCAGCCACCTCCCACTAATCACCTGGTGTAATAAAACCAAGAAAATCAGCTGATATTTTATCATTTTTTTAGGAATCATGTGGATAATTAAAAAGATAAAACACCTGTTTTAACTTTTACATCCTCCAGCATCCCAACATTCAGCCATCCATCCATCCATCCATCAGCAGGCAGACTTACTGGGATAGAGCTCCATCTGATTTCCTTCAGTGGCGTTATGGTGGGCATCATGATGAATCCCATCATCATAGACTGCAAACACAGCGTACAGGATGATGGTGATGATCTCCAGAATCAAGGCCAGGATGGGGAACTTCAACCTCATGTTGGTGGCGTACGCAGGCATCCTCAGCAGCTCACCGTGTGCCAGTCCCTCCCTGACTGTGTGGATTTGGGGGATGAGTTGAGTAAAAGAGGGGAAGAAAGCGGCGTCTGGTTTTAAACAGGTTCAAGTTTTGTCACGACCAATGACAGCGCAGAAGACCGGGGCCTCCCACCCCTCCAGTGCACTTTGCTCAGGAGGGATGGGTTTCCTCTGTGGACCGTGGAGAGGACGAAGCAAAACACAAACGTAATGACACTCAGGCAGCCAGCAGGCACACATGAGAGAAAGACTTGATGACAACTCCTCACAACTTAATTATCAGGGGTTTGACTTTATTCACTCAGCTCAATGTTGCTTCTCTTTTTTTCCAGTGAAGAATATTATAATGCTTAAAAACTTAACTTAAAGGAAGATTTTGGCCATTTTAAAGTGTTTTGTCTTAGCAGTTGGCTTTCTGAACAGACTCAGTTTGGAGAAATAGCATTTAAATCCAACAGGACTGTGAGCTAAAGACTTCCAGCCATAATTAAAGTGAATTGTTGTTACTTTAAAGCAGCCTTTACAGTATATAATTAATTTTATTAGCCTTTAAATCAGCCACACTTTGGATGCTCCTGCTTTACGCTGTCATTATATTTGTACTACAGTTATTAATATAGGATCCTGTGGTTGTTTACAGGTTTACACGTCTGACTACGATGATGTTTTTCCCAGCGTATTTCCCCAGAACTCTTGGGGAGCATCAAGATGATTTTTTACAAATGTGAGACGAGACTTTGTGTTTTTCTGGTCAGGAGATGTTTTGTCCGGTCTCTTTCTTATCGCTGAACCATGACCTCTGACCTTAACTTTAACCAAGCCTGCAGGGCTTTAGATGTTGTTCTGGGTTCTTTTGTTCTTGAATTTTTGCATGTTGTTTGCAAACCTCAAAGATGATGAAAAATAACACACAGCTGCACAGAGATTATCTTCAAAAAACGTTACCAGGTTTAACCTAGTAGTCAGTATTTGTATTTACGGAAGCAAAAACATGATGCAAAGAGCCCTGTATGCTGTAACGTGGATAATGAAATTAACAATAGAGAAATAAATTCATTTTAAGGCAGATTTAATCCATTACAGATCAACTGGATGCTTCAATCACTTTTTGGCAGGTGAAAAATCTTTATTTGAAGTTATTCTATGTGGTAAAAAAGACTGTTTATGCTTTAATCTGGTTACCTGTAAACAATAGAAAATCCTTTATTGTCAGGCAAACAGATGAGAAGGTTTCTACAGTAAAACCTATTAAAACAGGATGAACCTTAGGAAATAGAAGTCAAGGAGACAAACCTCTGCTGAAATCCTGACAGATGAATGTGTTTAAATTGTTTGACTGGACACAATTAATCTCCTTTAGGGAATAGATGGCCTTTTAATGTAAGTTAGTAAGTCTTTCAAAGAAAATACATTAAGAGCTGGATTAGATTAGATTTGGATATATATGTATTTCTTATATATACATTTATATAATATTATTTCACACATGACAAGCTGCAGATTTCACAGTAGCAAAATGCCAGCAAAGCCCCACACGCCCGACCCGCGGAGTCTCCATGTTCTGTCATGTGGTTCTTCCTGGCTACTATTGAATACCCATAGGGTATGTTGTGATCTGTGGGGGAAACCGGAGTACCCAGAGAAAACCCACACATGCATGGGGAGAACATGCTAACTCCACACAGAAAGGCCACAGCTGGGATTCAAACCTGCAACCTTCTTGCTGTGAGGCAACAGTGTTAAATCTGTGCCACCATGCTGCCAAATACATGCCACCCAGCTCCTGGTGCAGTCTATGGTCATCTCCTGCCTCAACTACTGCAACGCCCTTCTAACTGGTCTCCCAGTCTGGACCGTGAAACCTCTACAAATCAGCCTAAAAGAGCACATCTCACCCCTCTGTTCATTGAGCTTCATCAGCTACCCTTAACCTGAATCAAATTCAAGTTGCTAACGCTAGCATACAAAGTCCTGAATGGAACAGGTCCCATCTACTTGAATCCTCTATCAAAAGCCTACCGTACATTACGGCTCGGTCACTCTGGCCATCAAAGGACCGTCAGCTAGCAGTGCTTACACCACGCTCAAGACAATCCAGACTATCTTTATGTGTCCTTCCACCAAGTGCTACCAGAACAGGAGCATCCCTGTCCATCTTCAAGCAGCTCCTGAAGACCCCGCTCTTCAGAGATGATCTCCTTCACCTCCCTCCCCCTACTCTTCTGTACAACTTTGTGCACTTCCCTTTATACTTATTTTCCTACACTCTCAGCCCCGTCACCCCTGGAAGAGCCGGACTAGTAGTTTGTTGTTAGCCTCAATGGTAACGTCTTGGTTACATTATCACTTGTAAGTCGCTTTGGATATAAAAGCACCTGTCAAATACATGAACATAAATCATAGTTATTCATGATTTAACATGGGGGACAATTACTTTTCCACACAGGGCCAGGTTGGTTCATTTAGGATTTGTTTTAAAACAGTACCTCTGTGGCGTTGGGTCCATTTGGATCGTGCTGACAAGCTAAACAATTTTCCCAAACGGACTCACAAAGCTGCACAAAAACCCAAAGCATTTAAAAGTTGTGCCTAAAATAAGTAGAGAATCTGAATAATTTCAACTTTGCGTCGGTTAAACCGAAGCCTCGTCTGAGCTCTATAGTCGTCTCGTGTTGCTTCGAGCAGCTCTGCACATCGTCACTCCACACATGATCCCTGCAGACGGTGTGTGTTACAGTCAGACCAGAGTTCAGGCTCTTCACCATCAACTGTCTGCTGTGGTGGAAAATCACTACACACGGTTTTCTCAAGCGCTCTCTCTGCGTGTGTGTCAGGAAGAAGTCTTTCATAAAACCACAGCAGAGATGCATGTTCTGAAAACCTCTCAGACGGTAAAAATAGAGACAACAGATGCAGCAGAGGAGACATAAAACATGTAAACATGTCACCAAAAGCACATTCTTGGAAGGAAGCAGTTTTCAGTTGTTGTTCTGAAAATGATTAATGCAACAACTGTGATTTCTCTGTGATCCTGCTTGAAAGGAGCCGTCCTGTCAGGTTTTATTTGTTATGCAGGGGAACACCAGCAGATTCTGGCCTAATGATAGAAATTTGGAGTCCACACCAAGACCATTAAACTAATCCTAAAATGTTCATAACAGTAAATAAAAAAACCCAATGAAACTGAAGTAGTTAATACATGTTTTCAGACATTTTCCCTTTTGTGCAGATTAAAACTACTTCACGAAACGTGATGCTGATTGGTTCTCCCACAGGATGAGTTTATGAAAACATGACGTGTCCTGGTGAGTTCATGGAGACACGTTAGTGCTTCTACTCAAGTAAACGATCTGACTCTTTCTGCTTCCTTTCCCACTGGAAACCGTCCAATCACACGTCAGCTCTGATCGGCACCAAAGTTCTGATTTAATAAAAGTCTCCCGCAGCGGGCTGTGGTGACAATCTAAAGGCCTCGTGGAACTCCCTCCAGCCTGAGGTCCTGATGGAGCTTTACGAAGGGCAGCAACACGTTTTCTGTTCGTTTTGGAGCTGAGGTTAACGAAGGTTTTCCCAGGCCTTTTGGGAAATTACTTCCAAATGTTGAGACTAATCTGCTCGTTCTGAATCGTCATTCCATCAGTGTACAATAAAATGTTTTCTACTAATTTCTCGTCTCCCTGAGGGGCTTTTTCCAGTTGATGGAACCACAAGACGTGTAAGTTAAACAAGCGGTTCAACAGACAGTCTTTTTTTAACCTGTGGTCCAACTGACACCCATTCATTCATGACAGACTTAGTTCTTCCTTCTCTCAACTTTTTCAAGTAAACAATAAATTTTGTGACTGTTTTTTATTAATTTCTTTACTATTTTTACTTTTATATGTACAGGATTTGAAATTGTGTTATCTGAGTTGACAGATAGCTTTTATTCTCGCTAAAACACAATCTTTGATCAGTGATCGATCAGATGTTTAGCCCTTCAGGGTCACCATAGCATGTTTAGTTTTCTACAGACATAAAATTAAAACTTTTAAATCATAAAATTAAATTAAAATGTAGGAAAATTACAGTCGCTTCACACTTGTGACCTTATTATGTCACTAAAACATAATTATTTTACTTTTTGTTGCATATGTTCAAGGTTTTATATGAAAAGATATATATTATGAGCCTGTCTTTTAAAGGGGATTTTTCAGGTCTTAAACACAGATTTTGAGCATATTTAGCTAAACACCCTCACAGAAAAAACACATAATCACACATGGTATGTGAGCTTCACATGGAGAAGACATGTTTTCACATAAGAAAACGTGGTTAATTAACATGCAATGTTTTTCATGTGACTTAGGAACATTTTCAACATGCTGATTCCATGTGGGTGCACGTTTTTCTTTAAAAACATTTGATTCTGATTGTTTTTTTCTATAAGTCAAGCAAAAACCTGAGTAAATATTGAGAAATGATGGAGTTTTTGTCATTTTGGTCAAATCTTAAAAACAATATTATGCATTGAGATCTGTTAAATTAGAATATGTGTTGACTCTCAGCGACTATAAATGTTAGTTAATCGTCGGAGCCATCTTGAATTGGGTTCATTTTATAGGTTAACCAGTCATAGATGTGCATGCATCCAATGATGATTCTGTTGGAATCTGTCCTGTGGTTTATGCGACACAGGCAAAAACATTATAGTCCACCTTAAGGCGAAAGGTGGAGAAAGTTTTAATTTATTTCTCTTTTTCAAAACTAACCGTGTGAAGATGTGTTGCAGCCAGCACGGCTGATTTCCAGTCTCTAATTTTGCTTTCTAACATGAAACCATTTGGCAGTTTGATCAAACGCTGTTGTTGTTGCTGAAAAGAAAAGTGTCGGCCCGTTGTTATTCGCAGAAATGGGCGAACTTTGAACATTAAAGGCTACGGCAAAAGAAGAAAGGGCAAAGTTTTCTTTTATCGGCCAAAATCAGTTTTAATCTAGCCTCCCTGTGAACTTCACATTCCAGGAAAGCCATTAGGCCATTTATCTCCCCTCACTCACTACCCTGCCGTAAAGCACAGATTTGTGGAGAATAAACAAGCCATCAGGCTCAGATGTGCTCCTTTTGTCTTAGATTCCCACATGTCGTTATGCAACGAACATTACGGCACAGATTTCTGATGTCTGTGTTGCTTTTAAACAGGACCGGTGAAAGATTGATACTCCATTCATTTAGTCCGTCTGTCACTGATCTCACTGTGAGAGCGATAGGAGATTAAAAAGGAAAATGTTGCATGATGGATTATTCCATTTTAGTTTTTTGTGTTATAATAGTAATCATGGATTTCTCAATAAAACTCCACCTTAAGCATGTCAGAGAAGAAACCTTTGAGAAAAGAAACCTAAAAAAAAATGTTGCTTTAAATAAATCCACAAGCGATCAACAGTCTTTTGGTCATTCTATCTTTTCTTCCTTCTGTTTCCTGTTTTCAGTTGCTCGTCTCTTCATCACACCTGCCATGAATGTAATCAGCGCACCTGTTTCTTCAGTCTCAGCCCCTCCCTGTGTATTTATAGTTTTCGGTTCCTGATGCCGTCACTGTTTAGTCTGTTCCCGTTTCATCCTTTCGCCGGTTTTAGTTTTCTTGACTTGTCGTTAGTCTCGCCTCGGTTTCTGGCAGGTAAAAATAACCACAAGAGATAAACAGCTATCAAAACGCTTATTTATCACATAGGATTTTAGTGTAGGCATACTGGTGTTACTGTTGCTATAAGAATGAATGATCTAAAGATTAGAGACCATTCTGTGTACTGTTTACTATACAGAGTTTTAAATACCAGCTGTACATTGGAGATGGCGGACAGATAAAACCAGTTTACCGAGTGGATTTTACACACACACACACCTGCGTGTCATGCGTTATGAATCAAATCCATACAGATTTTAAAATGTTAGTTTTATTTTTAAATAACTTATAAGAACGAGTCTTTTCTTTTGAAAACGGAAGACATTTTTTAGGTTTCTGATTCAATACGTTGCTCTTTTATGAATTTCAAACTAAAAGCCATCAGATTTTTAAAATCACCCAATAATCCAACTTGTAGAGTTTTTTTGGGGTCAGCAGCTGATTTTTAATGAACAATTCATGCAGATTTAATATGCAAATATTTACCCTATTTTCACACAAATACCTTCACATGCATCACTGTTGTAACACCAAATTCCTGAGTCTGGAGGATTCCTCGTATAGAGATATGGATGTGGCTGACTGGAAGCAGAGATCGGTGAGTGTGGCAGACAAAACCCAGATCTGTGCTTCCCCCTGGAACAGAAAAATGTAAAGCAATCAGTCTTTTGTTTTGGTGAGGCTGCTCACCATTGAGGCATGCTCAATATCTTCATTAGTCCAGTTTGATTTACGAGGTCCGGTAAATCATGGAGAATTTCTAAGAGGGATTCTGTCCCATGGTCCCAGGTTTTTTTCATTCATTAGGTCTGTCCTGCAGAAAAGTTGGAGAACAAATATTTTTAAATGATCGGTGTTTCTGTAAATTAAATGCAGCTTGCAGGAAGTCTCTCCTGGAGGATGTGCTGCAGAATTCCAGACCAGATGCTGAGGTTTGTCCAAGAAATGATCCATTTCTGATCATCAGTGTTATTCAGCCTTCAGAAGAAAGGATTTGATGTTTTAGGTGAAATAAGTTTTAACACCTGTTTTGTTTTTTCTGCCTACAACTCAAAGTGTCATCACTCCACTCTACATGAGATTTGGATTTAGAGGTTCAGAACCTGCTGGGGAATCATCTTCTTGATGAACCTGTTAATATTCACACCAAGCCAACAGGACAAACCGTTTAAACAAGGCGTTGGAGAGAACTGTAAAACTGAGGATGATCAAAGAGTGGGAGCTTCTTCTTTCCACCCTTGGGGCCTTTCTCCCACCACACCCCTCTGGACGTACCCCACCCCTCGTTTCCTGTGGCAGGGGATGAGGGGAACAATTGCCCACCCTGATAAGCCTGTTCGGAGGGAAGCCTGCACAGGCCGGCAATCAGCATGTTGGAACAACAATCACAAGCTCTCATCATGTTTGTGTTGTGACGGTTTGTTCTGCCATTAAAGTCGAGTCGATTATTTCCCTATGAGACATCCTATAACGCTGAGCATGCTTCACGCTGCAGCTGGACGTGAATCTGAGACTTCCTGGTCCGGATGAGGAACAGTTTTCATCAGTCGGTCGTGGCGTCTTTGCAGCAGCAGAGCTCACGTTCTTCAAGGCTTTGCACTCGACCTTGTAAGCTGATGGAGTGAGAGGGAGGCTGACAGCACTTGAACCTTTAACAGGTGTGTGTGGAGGATTTAGTGCAGCGTGAGGTTATCGTGTTACTGTGGGATGTGCAGCAGGCATCAGTCAAAGCTGTGTGCGGACAGAGGAGCGTGCATATTGTACAAACACTGTGGGAGCTGAAGCACATGTGCAAAATGTGATACAGAGTTATGTGCTTTTCCATGACAGATGCATCATAACTGACCCTTCTGAAGTCAGGCCTCCTTCAGGAGAGTAACAAGCTGCTAGTTTACACATGATAAGAACAAGTTCAGTTAACGTCTGACTGAAACGTTAACGATTCTGTATATTTGTGTCTTTTCTGGTTATTTGAAATAATTTTGTTAAATTCAGGTGATTAAAAAAGGAAACTTAAAAAAAAAGAGTTTTAACTGGTTTTAATCTTTTCTCTGACCTACAAAAAGAGAAAAATAGAAATAAAACCCCCAAAATTGAGAATAATTTGGATTTGCTGCAGGCTCATAATTTTATTTAGGGAGATTTTTACTAAAACTTTCTACAAAAAAAAAGTATTTAAACCTGTAGGATTCTTCAGCCAATTTGTAGTCAGTGGTTTTTAGTAGATCAATCTGCAAATCTAAAAGAAATATGAGAGAAAGGTTTATGGCTGTTGCAGAGGCAGATCTAAACAATCACGTTTACCGTCAAAATTTATTAATAAATTCTCTGTTTTTCTGATAAATGTTAATCATTCTTATGACTTCAGACAGTAGACTGATACTGGTCCTGTTAAATCTCAGAGGGCCTTTAATACAGTTGACCACAATATTCCTTTATCCATAATTAAATTTAAGAGAGCTGTTCCTTCCCACCGTCACCCTCATGCTGCTCAGAGAGTTCAATCCAATCTGCTGGTTCCTTCATAACAGGACAATTTAAGTAATTCATCTAATTTTATTACAAAAGAATTGATCAGTTGGCTTAAATCTGATTCTAACTTGTTTTATTCATGAAGCTTTTTAAAAGTAACCTCTTGTTTTAAATGGTTTATGTTTCAGACATCAGTTTTCTTTAATTACTTTATTGTTTAAGACGCCCAAACCTTTGCATGCAGCTGCACATTTAAAGGCGTGTTTACAGATGTCGTGTTCGGTCTATTTAAGGAAGAATGTGCAGCGGACCAGCTGCAGAGGGGAGGTGGAGCGAGGGAGCTGCTGTGGGACTTCGCCTTGAGATAAATCATTGCTTTACTTTCTTGTTTCCTCAATTACAAAGATAGCAAGCAACTTTTGATCTCAGGCCAGAATGAAACAAAACAATATGCATTTTTCACGCTGACATCTCTCCCAGCGGAGGCAGTTTTTAAAATTCCATGATTAATTTAATTATTTCTCTTTGTTTTTTTAAGCTTTAAAAGTCACCTTACTGATCTGCTTGGTGCACTGAAGGTCTGAGTGGAAATGCATGAAAGGATGTGTTGCTGCTCTCTTTATCCAGTCACCTCTTTGATATTAGAGCTGAATGAAAGCTGCAGCTTCTTCCTTTTTGCATTTTAAAGACACAGACTCCCTGCAGTGGTGCTGTAATTGCTTTATCTAGCACGGCCTTCTTTAAAGGACGACCTAATTGAGGGCTTTTGCCGCACCCCTTCCTTGCGTGGCTCCAACCTGCAGCGCTATCTCCCCATCTTAATAAAAACTAAAATGATTGAGCCACAGCCCAGGACTTCCCTTAGAAATAGGAAGAACCAACGAGAGGCGTAGCAACCGACAAAACATCCTGACTCAACTGACACAGCTCGGGAGTGCAGGATGTGAGGAGGTTAGAGGTTTTATTTTTGACCTCAAAAAAAAAAAAGGAGGAGAAAAGAGAAACGGAGATGTGTCGAATTAAGATGCTAAATCTGTGTTTAGGCTCTAAAATCCCTCAAATTTACAGCTTCCTGATTAAATCAAAGACTTTAGTGGACACATGAAACAGGATACGCGCTGATTATTCAGCTGCTTAAATGTTTGCTCATATGTTTGTAATTAGAGGAGGTCTGTAAATTACAAAAGGGCACATTAATGATTTACCACAAACAGTAAAAGCTAAAGTAATAAAAACAGTTGTCTCCCAAAATCAACCTGACCTTTATGTGATTGAATGTTTTCTGAGGTGATATGAGGGGGAGTCGTTGATTTAAGGCTGTGTGAAGACATGACTTAGACCACCAGGAAACCGCTTCAACTTTTAGATTTGAAAGGCTGAATAACTGTAAAGCATTTTGTTGAGGGTTTCTTTATAAATAAAATACTTCCAGCTCACTTTGCCATATGAAGAAATTATATGTTTGTCCTAAAATGGCACTAAATTGTATGTATTTATGGTGGATTTTTCTACGTATGAAGGGTGGGTGAAACAGATTTTCACTAGAATTGTGCAAAGTGTGATACAAGAATGTAGTTTAGGCTCAATGAAAAAATCTGCTTGATTAGCCACTTGTAAATCTAAAGATTTGACTAATTTGGGCTCTTTATTTGGTAATTAAACAATTTTTGCATTAAATTTAAAGGCACACTATGTAAATATCTCATATTTTTAAGTCTTTTTCTTGAGCCAGTATGTGGGTTAATGAAAAGTCACTCAGCTTCAGTTGATCCGGTCTGGATTCTATAGATTTTTTTTCCCTTCTGAAAAATAGCAGAAGTAAATTAAACTTTAACTTTAGAATTGGTCCAAACAAAGACATTCATCTTCAAGCAGCACTGAGCATACTTCACATGCTTGTGGTGAACTCTATAATCAGACAGTGTTTCTTCATAACAACCCTTTAATTAAATATGAAACAAACTTGTTGACAGAGCCCCCGTTCCTCTCTGTTCACAACTGCAAAGCTTCCAGTGTTGAGTAGCGGTCACAACTAGGAGCTTAATTACCTATAAATCTCTCTGCTGCATCATTATTTATATTCCCTGTGACGATTCAACCAGATGCTTTCAGTTTACGACATTAGAGAGTAATAAGAAACATGAGGAATTTCTAAAAGTGTATGTATTTTCAATATGAACTCTAGGAGTAGTGATAGAATACTTATCTGGGTAATAAAGTTTTGATAGATGCACTAATCTTAAAACAAGATTCATGTTATAAAACATCCAAAGCAGAGACATTCAACAACATGAAGTTTTATTTGTTTTAATAAATGAGTTTCCACTCAATTTTCTTTTGTCTTAAACCATTTTTGATCATTAATTTCTAGCTTGTTTTTAAGATCATGTGGGTTTTAGACTAAAGATTAAAGGTGTAAATTATTATTATTAATTTGAATTTGACTGTATTTGATGGTGTTTAACTGAAATGAACTGTATTAAAGAAATAATGTTTGAAATTGTTCTTAAAATGTTAATTTCCTATTAAATGCCACCGAACGGTTGATTTGTGGTCTGCTGATATGTTGAGGTTCACATCTGATGACCGTGACCAGCTGTTTGCACCTCCAACAACATGGTTGTTATGGTTACGCAGCTCCTTCTCTCAAAATACCAGGATATTGATCAATAAAGGTTATAAAATATGTCGACTATCAGTTTTTTATTATGCATTCTTGTTTAAATTAAAAGCCTCTAATTTTCCAAACTCAGATTTTTATTTATCTTTATCTTTACGTCATTTTTAAGAACTTGAGAGGAACTTTACACATAAAGAGAGGTAATTGATTCTTAACGAGCTGATGGAATCCAGGCTGAACTTCATATTTTTTTCTCATGCCAAACAACTGCCGTACCAGGAATCTATTTGCTGCCAGCTGAAATAATGATCCGTAAGCGATTGACCTTTGCGTGACCACTCCATTCCTGAGTGAAGCTTGTAGATTTGGTCACTACATCAGTTTGACACCAGTTAATAGCAAACAGATTTACCCAGATGAGAGGGAGGAATGTTCGCCCTGTTCTTCTGTGTAAATGTCGGCCATGGCAAATGTCTGTGTCAGATTACTGGGGCAGCAGCGATAAGCAGTTGCAAAAAACCCAGGAGGCCTATTTATTATTAGGGCCGAGAGTGGGAAACAGCGCTGAGAGAGCTGCAGAGAAAACAGCGCTTTGGAAAAAAATAATGCGCCGCTCTCATGCAACGTTTGTCAGGCGTTAGGCCTCTCCCATATCATAGCACCCAGGGACAGATAACAGCTTCGTGCATTTTTTCCCAGATATCACTTTTCAAGCGTTGCGTATACAGTATAGACATCTTTGCAGGAGAATGTAAAGTGGTGTGGAAGTTTTTTGAAAAATCACAAATGATTCTGACATTCCTGAACATGATGATGTTTAAGCTTAAGATCGGTTTAGTGGTACATCCTGGTTCAGTATTCTGTGAGAAATACATCTAATTCAGTTTATAGCTGTGACTTTTGGTAGCGATCACAAAACAGAAGAAATTTCTCCAGATAACAGATGACAGCTCAAACATCACCTCATTCAAAGTTTAAACAGATGACAGAAAATTAAATTTTACTTGACTGAACTGGCATTTTAATATATTTTGTGTTTATTTTTTTCACAATCATAGCTTAGGTTTATGATTTATGGATATATTTTTCCTACATAAAGTGTTTAATAATAACTTTTGAACAGACGTTTTCATTCCTTATGCAGACAAACTTATACATACACTCACTGGCCACTTTATTGGGTACACCTGTCCAACTGCTCATTAACACAAATGACTAATCAGTCAAACACATGGTGGCAACTTGATGCATTGAGGCATGTAGACGTGGTCAAGACGCTTTGCTGCAGTTTAAACTGAGCTTCAGGATGGGGGCGAAAGGTGATTTAAGTGACTTTGAACGTGGCAAGGTTGTTGGTGCCAGACAGGCTGGTCTGAGTATTTCAGAAACTGCTGATCTTCTGGGATTGTCACAACCATCTCTAGAGTTTACAGAGAATGGTCCAAAAAAGGGAAAACATCCAGTGAGCGGCAGTTCTGTGGGCCAAAATGCCTTGTTGATGGTCAGACTGGTTCCAGCTGATAGAAAGGCAACAGTAACTCAAATAACCACTGGCTACAACCAATGTCTGCAGAAAAGCATCTCTGAACACACAACACGTGGAACCTTGAGGCAGACGGGCTGCAGCAGCAGAAGACCACATCGGGTGCCACTCCTGTCAGCTAAGAACAGGAAACTGAGGCTACAATTCACACAGGCCCATTAAAATGGGACAACAGAAGATTGGAAAAATGTTGCCTGGTCTGATGAGTCTCGATTTCTGCCACGACATTCGGATTGTAGGGTCAGAATTTGGCATCAACAACATGAAAGCATGGATCCATCCTGCCTTGTATCAAGGGTTCAGGCTGCTGCTGGTGGTGTAATGTGCGGGGGACATTTTCTTGGCACACTTTGGGCCCCTTAGTACCAGTTGATCAACGTTGCAACGCCACAGCCTACCTGAGTATTGTTACTGACCATGTCCATCCCTTTATGACCACAGTGTATCCATTATAGTGGATACTTCCAGCAGGATAATGCGCCATGTCATGAAGCTCGTATCATCTCAGACTGGTTTCTTGAACATGACAATGAGTTCACTGGACTCAAATGGCCTCCACACTGTGGAGTCCACAGTCACCAGATCTCACTCCAAGAGAGCACCTTTGGGATGTGGAGGAACCGGAGATTCGCATCATGGATGTGCAGCCGACAAATCTGCAGCAACTACGTGATGCTATCATGTCACTATGGACCAAAATCTTTAAGGAATGTTTCCTGTAGCTTGTTGAATCTATTCCACGAAGGATTAAGGCAGTTCTGAAGGCAAATGGGGGTCCAACCCAGTAATAACAAGGTGTACCCAATAAAGTGGCCAGTGAGTGTATATACACTTGTTTTCTACTCACTACTCACTAATGGAGTCTTTCTGTCTTTTGACTTCTTAGTTTTTATCAGCGTGTCAGGGTTTGCTATCTAGTGTAGCATCATCCATGAAAGGTTACAAAATTTTTTTTAAAAAGAAATACTTTAGAAGAGTAAAAAGTTCAAAATAAAAAGTAAAAAGAAACATGAAAAGTAAAGTTAAAAGTAGAAAAAAACTTTAAAATAAAAAGGTTCCGCTAAACAAAAAGAAAAATGTGTTAGAGGGCCATTAATTGTTACCATGGTGACCTTGATGAGCCACTGACAGCAGCCTTAACGTTTCTTTTGATTTTGTTTCTCGTTACCTTTCAGTTATTAAATCAAAACATAGACCTAGCTTGAGCCTAGCTTACATTATTACAAAGTTGTTGGAATTTTGGGTAGTAGCTGCACTGACACACATTCACTAATAGTTTCCAGACATAAAAAATGCCAAAATCATATTAAATTTCTTTGATAAAGAGTTTCATTGTTGTTCAACTTTTAAAAACAACAGTAAGGGTTAGGGTTGACATACTATTAAGGAAAACTATTTGAAAAGACTCAAAAAACACAAAAGGAAATTACAAATAAGAAGTAAAAGTATTTGTTTTTTGTTTTTTTTCATTTTAATCACATGCTTACTGTCAGATGTTTCAACTGCACAAGAAAACAGAGCAATCAACCAGAATTTCTTAAAACCAGAAGTATTTTCTGTTCACATATACATTAAATACCACAGGCAGCAGGTCAGCACCATCCATAACAGTCGGGACTAGAGGAGTTTGGAGAATCTCAGCTGAGTTTGGTATGCTGTTTATCCTAATGAGGGCCTCTTTGTTTTGACATTTTCAGCTTTGATTTATTTTCATTTTGATAAACTTTTGCAAACACAAAAAGAACTACTGTATTAGTGCCTTAGATTTATAGATTTAATCTGTTTTTGTTAAATCTGAACCCTTTTGAGTAAGTTGTAGTTTTAAGGATTTGCTACTAACCGTATATCTGACACTCTTAAAAAGCTGTTATTGTGCTACTTTACAGGTTTAAAATCATATATGTGTCTGCTCAATTTTAGGGTTGGATTTTTGCACGTTTGCAGATTTGGATTTAACTTTAGTGGCTGCTTAATGTAAAGTCATTTGCACATACATTTGTTTTAAACAGTTTTTGAGATTTGCTTTGATTTCAGATGATATTTTAGTGATAAAAAAGAAAAATAAATTTATTGGAGAAATAATTACCGGTATACATTTATAAACATAATCATTGTTAGATTTACAATAATAATTATAACTAATAATCCCCTCAGTGTGCTGGGTTTTTTCTGTTACTGATGGAGAGATTTATCACATCGTTCTATCACAAAGTGGTGAAGTTCAGCGTTATCAGGAGGAAGGAGAGTTAGTGACACGTAGTGAAGTGTGAGAAGTGATTGGACACACCTCAAGAGCTCCAACAGCATGAAGATCCATTTATTACTGAATAGATTCAACTCTCAGTCAATAAACAGTTAGATTGTAAATGTCCAAATTATTGGGTTGGACTGTTTTACTCTATTATGCTTTCAAATGAGCTGCAGCTTGTGTGAAGTGATAACAGTTAAGCAGTTTTTGTCAAGTGGGAGTGCAAAGAAACAAACCGTCTCCATGGAAACTACAGTAGATTTTCATCACGGTTAAACTTCCACAATTCATAAAATCCTGTAGTTTCTCTGATCTGTTGTGATGAAGGAGGTGCACTGATCCCTCCTGACCAAAAGAACGAGATGACACAAGCAGCTGTAGGTAACTGAGCTCAGCCTTAGAGATAAGATGAGGAGTAAAGCCACTGCTCCTCCTCATCAAACAGAGGTGGGTCATGTTTGTCCAACAGTGGGATCCTGCAGGAGGAGCTGGTGTTTTCAGAGCGAGGGACGTCCAGGTATCAACAAGGCCTTGGATGAGTAGCAGAAAATGAGTGATGGATGTTCAAATGAGGTCATATTCAAGGAAATGAAAGTCATAGCAAATCTTCAATTTCTCTTTGGTAAATTTATGATGTATTTTCTGTTTCTGGAGGAAATTTAATTCGAGCTCAGTGGCTTCCAAATACACGATCCACCATCGTATAAAGAAACGTCTGATTAGTCCTACCTAAACTCCTTGATGTGAACTTTTCTACATAATGGATGGAAGTTAAATGTTTGTTTTGTTCTTGGGTTTTTTCTCAGCTGTGTGAATGAACTTTTTTTTTTTTTTTTTGCTGTATTGTGAATGGGAACCACATCCTTTGACCATTTCCTTCACCAGCGTCTCTGATTGTTTGTTTAATGTTCATTTGCTTTACGTCTCTTGAATTAGTCAAGCTATCAAACAGGCAGCGGTTCAGAGAAGAAAAACATTTGTCCGCTGATGATTGACGTGAACCAGCCTCGTGTTCTGGGAGAGCTCCCTGTTTGGCCAGAGGCTGAACCCGTAGCCATCACACTGAACCAAAAAAACAACAACCTTGGTCAGTCTGACAGACGTTTAAGGAAGCGCTGGGCACAGAAAGGCCCCATCATGTCTACCTAATCCATAGGTTATGAGCTTCTCAGGACAATATAGGGAAGTATGGGGTTACTGTAAGACCAGCTACAACGTTTAGATTAGAAATCACCAGTTTGGAATGCCACATTCCTGCTTCCTTCAAGTCTTTATCGATAAAAGTAATCTTTCAGTGCTTTGGCTCCTGATGGAGGGAATCTGGTTTGGTTCTGATGTTCTCCTGCTTTTGTGTTGAAAGCTTAAAACACTAGCCGAGTGGTGTGTTAGTGAGCTTTGTTGTGCTGCACCTAAAAGCGTTCAACGACAGGAAGAAAAGAGCTCGGCCACAGCACTCAGAGGCCTTCCTGACTGCTCCTGCAGCTCGCTTCGTTCAGGTGATTCTGCAGAAGAGCACGTTCAGGTAATAAACTGCTGAAAAGACAGAAGACACTGCGAGATTTGTCACTGTGTTTAGTCCTTATAGTTTACATTTGAAAGCATCACTTCTTTGTTGCCAGATCAAAGAAGAACCAGGACTAAAAACAGCTCTAAAGAAGCAAAACCCGCCTGCAGAGGTTCAAGAAAAGACCACTTCATTTATACAGCTCAGTTATTTTGCATTTTATGTCAAATCTATTTAGGGAACACAAATAAAGGTCATTACTTTATACTTTAGGAAGCCATTTTTCCTACAGATTGACAAGGAGACTAACAAATCCAACCAACGAAGGCTGCCAGCTCTAGAGGCAGGGTGGGCGGGTCTTCATGTCCTTGCTCTGCTGTTGCTGATGGACTAAGTAGTTTTATAGTGGATAGTCATGACAAGACTAAATAAGATATTTTTGACTTTTCTGATTAAATCTTTAAGTGAATTTATTTTTTTTAAAAAGAGGCCAAAGTCACCTTATAATAAGCACCACCCTTATCATCCTTCTGTTTGCTTTGCTTCCAGTCTTTGTTAGCTTTTCAGCTCTTGAGATCTGACCGTTCAAACTCCTTCCCTTTGTGTGTGTTTCAGCACTTATAGCTTTCCTCTCTGAGGTGTTAGGTCATTGGTTTACACTGGCTGTGGTTCTCATTACAGTTCTCTATTTATTTATAATTTGAGCTTTCATTTGCTGTATCTCTTTAGTTTTTGGCTCACATTGAAATTGCAACACCTTTTCAACACTTTCTAAAATTTGAATGCATTCTATTAACTTCAATACAAAAAAAACCTGATGATGATGAGTCTGATCCTACTAAAATATATCAAAATGAAATAAAATGCAGGTAAAAAACATTAGTTTGGGTTTTTTCTCACAAAAACAATCAGGAGAAACTTTTTGCCTTCCATCATCCTAATAAGTTAGTTATAAACTTTACATTCATCTACAGTGAAATGTATTTTTATGAGATTATTTCATATTTTTGGTGAG